>VWZV01010933.1:488219-626679 GCA_013397155.1 Irena cyanogastra | reverse complement strand
CGGTGCCGAGCCCGCGGCCCTGCCGGCACCGCCCCGCAGGAAGCGCCGCCTCGGCGCCGCCGCCGCTCCCCGCTCCCCGCTCCGCCGGGGCCCCGCGGCCCGGCAACGGCAGTTCCGCCGCCCTGCCCTGCCGTGCTCCGGCCGGGCTGAGCGGTGTCCGGGGCCAGACGCCGATGCCAGAGTGGTTCGGGCTGGCAGGGACCTCTGCAGATCATCCACGGCACCGTCACCCGGCCGGGTGGGTTTGGAATGTCCTCAGAGAGGGAACTCGCCGCCGTCCCTGTTAGTGTCCCAGGGCTCTGCCACCTTTAAAGTGAAGTTCTTCCTCATGCTGAGGTGGAACTTCTTGTATTTTACTTTGTGGCCATTGCTTCTTATCCTGCCGCTACCACTGAAGTCTGGCACCATCCTCTGACACCCCTTAGAGGTATTTGTATGCATTGCTGAGATGCACCCCCAGTCTCCTGTAGCCCAAACACTCCCTCCGTCTCACCTCATTAGAGATGCTCCAGACCCCTCATCATCTTTGTGGCCGTGCCGGACCGTCTCAGCAGTTTCATGGCTTGCACTGAGGAGCCCAGGAGCTGACACAGAAGGGTTCCCCAGATCTGCCGCCCGTGCCCAGGGACGCGGTGCTGCCGAGTTGGTTGTACACCCATGGCTGGGAGGGGAAGGAGCCGTGGGATGCCAGCGATTCCAGCTCGGGGATGCTTGTGCTCCTCGTCAGGCTGCGGACTGGGCCACCTCGCTGGGAAAAGGGCTCCTGTCCCATCTCCAGCTGCTTGGATGCTGCAGGACAGCCAGAACATTTTTTTTCACCATAGTGATTTCTGCTCCAAAGCACCTCTTCAGTGACAAAACACAGTGACAGACCTCCAGTACCCTCAGGAGCAGCAGCAGCAGCACACGTTGCACCAAAAGCCACCAACCCATCCTCCAGCTGTCCCCAAGCTGTCACTCAGGCCAGCCAAAGCCACCTGGGATGGCACATCCCTGTGCAAGAGCACTGGACATTTGCACTGGAGCACACCGGGCTGCAGAGCATTGAGGTGGGACTCAATAATCTCAAAGATCTTTTCCAACCTGGTTGTGTGATTCTGCAAAGCTTCCAAACCAGTTTGCTGTGCCACAGCATTAATAAGATAACAAGAATTATGTACTTGCAAGCTCATTATTTAACTTACATGAGCTGTCGGGGTGTTCGTCTCTCTTTGAAATAATAATTGTTTATTTGTTGTATTCTGTGGAGAAAAAGATGCCACTAGATGGCCAGAGATGGCAAGAATGTGATGCCAGCTGCTCGCTCTTACGCTGCTGCAGTGTCACTTTGTCACAGAAGATGAAATAATGGTGATCCACTTTTTCCCTCTTTTCATTCTAATCACAGTTGAATTTGTGCAAGTGGGAACTCAAGAAACAACCTGCAGCTGATGCCTTTTCAGCTTGTCTCCCTTTTCCAACTGTCTTCTAAAGAATTCTTCTCTTGAAGCACAGATCACTCACTGCCACTTCCAGGTCACCGTGCCATTGGAACTTATTTCTTGAAACTGTCTCGTCCCAAAAGATCTGTCTCTACTCTTAAAACTGAAAAATACCTGTTTGGAGAAGTAAAGAGCTTTTTTGTTCCCATTTCTTTGTCATTATTTGAGGACTACGTGATCTGCACCTCTGGAGATCAATTTTGTAAGAGCCTGAGCAGCTACTAGCTTCATTAATTTTAGTTATTTTTGCTAATGGTGTGTTTTCACTCTGTGTCCTTGGGCAATGTTCTGCTGCTCGTGTTTTTGGTTGTTTTCTTGCTTTGTTGGATTTGGGCTCTATGAGAAGGGTCTTTTGCAGCTTTTATTGCACAACAGAAACAGAAGCTCTTCTTGACAGTTTTCCATCCATTTTCTGGACATCAGAAAACCAAGCAATGAATGAAATGCCTAAAGGAAATAGATACTTTAAGGTAGTTGAAGATAAGAACAGATACCAGAAAAAGGGAAGCAAAAGAGGAAATGAGGGCTGTGTCAAGAATTGGTTGAAAAAAAATAAGAATCTGAGTGGTTTTCAGGGCCAGAGAGGGTGAAAATCAGGGTGCACGAGCCAGGTGAATACATATATCAGAGGGATAGGGGGGAGATGAGGAAAAGGTTTTTGAACAGTGATAAAGATCATTGGAAGAGCTGAAAGGAATAGAAATGTGCAGTGGATGAACTGATTCCACTTCTGATCCACAGCTACTCACCAACACTGAGGGCTCAAGACTGATGCACAGCAAATGGATGTGAACTAAAGAAGTTCAGAGATGTTAAATTCTTTTTTTGGGGTGATTAACTGGATGTCTTCTTTCACATCTTATTGTTAATTTAAACCACTGCCAAGCGAGAATGCAAAATACATCAAGGCACTTTGTTCTCTCACTCTTCTGTAAATATAATGATACACTTTTGGCTGCTATAGAAAAAGCAAATACCAAGCTTTCAGCTGTTTAACTGCCTGGTCAGGAATGCCATTAAACCCACTAAAACCTCTCAAGTATCCAAGATGTGATACCCAGTGGGAGAGACTTCATTCCAGACAGCTCCAATAATCCTCACTAAGGATATATGGAGAATAAAGTTCTAGATCACCACAAAAACCATTTTAATAAATTAATGATTAAATAAATAATGAGAAGTATGGTTCTACATAGCTTTTGGCTCATGACTGTAAATTATTTTTCTGTGAGTTTGAACAAGAGAAAGTGGGACTGAAGTAGAGATGTGTGCAGTCTCCCTTTTAGGTTTCTCTTCTACGTAGTAATTATTGCAGGAATATTCCTGTGAAAGCTTCTGGGACCTCTTTGATTTCCATGGCCTTAAGTTAGAGCTGCAGGAGCTCCTGCGCTGGTGAACTTTGCATTCCTCTATACAAACCCCAGTTTGAGTGGGGATGTGTAACAGCCCACACATGCTATGGGGCAGGGTTCACTCTGTCATTTCTGCTCTGTGCATTTAAAGCATTTGAGTTTCCTGCTGGTTAAGTATCCCTGTTTGAAGGGGGCCGACTAAAAACTGATGCCATCCCCTCTTATCAGACATTTTGCACAGAGCAAGAGATTTGCACAGTTGAGTTTTGCCTCACACTTTGGGTTTTTTCCTTTTTTCTTTTTTTTTTTGCAAAAGGAATATATCTAAAGTCAAGATTTGTTTAATCACAGTCTAACTTCATAATCCCAGTAGAGGTCTTTTTATTTCATGTTGTATTTTCAGAAAAAGATTAAATAAAAAGTATTGATGAAGGAGATTCTATTTCTGGGGCGCCAGAGTTCTGCTAAATTTAACACAAAATAAAACCAATATATGAATTTCAGAGTGTGGAATATTTAGCTTCTAGAATTCTATCAGCTTGATGCAAAACCAGATGGCTTTCATCAAAGACTCAAACACTTGTTTCCCTTTCCAAATGCTTTCAACTTTAAAGTTTAAAATTATCCAGAAATTTCCCTCCAAGTGAGCATGGTCTAATCCAGTTCCACTGAACCTGCTGGACGTGTAAATGTAAATTCTCAAAGGTTGTGGAGTGAACTGTGAAGAGACTCTAATGACTGCCTGCAGTCTCATTTTCTTTTGACCAAGTTTCACCAAAGGAAAAATTTCTCAAATGCTATTGTGGTTTTTTTCTGAAAATATTTTCCTTCCCCTTATATGTTTCTCTTTTTCTAGGGGTCCAAAAAGATGATCAAGTGTAGAATAATTTAATTCACATATTAAAGTATGTGAATTAAATAATGGTGCCAGTTTTGTGCCATTTCTTTCGAATTTCATCCCAGCTACATTGAGCTGTAGCACAATCACTGAGGAGCCCTGGCCCTCACATTTTTTTCTGGTCCTTTCTTTTGCATCTTCCTGCAGATGAACATTTACCTGCCTCCCTGAAATATATTAACTGAGTGAAAAATCTCTGGAGAAATAGTGCAGAAAAAAAGGACAGAGATCTGGAAGATGAGTGATCCCTCATGGACTAAAAGAGGGAACGAGAATGCCAATCCCAGATACCAGCATCCAGGATCAATTTGATTGATTTGGATCTCAAAAATTGGTGATTTTCTTAAGAAGAGAAATCAGAATTTCCCCTAGCAGAGCCCTGAGGTTTTTTAGTGCTGAGTATTCCTGGAGTTCAGACTCTGGCTCTTGCTTTGGGAAAGCATGGAGGGGTGCCAGGCACTGTGATCCAACAAATGGGTTAAAGGGGAGAAGTTTGAAGTATTTCAGAGCTTTGGAAGCCTCCTAGCAACTTGAGAGAGCATTTGGTTATTATTTTACTAGGTACCAATTAAGGACTTTGTTTTTTCTTTTTTTTTTTTCTTTTCTTTTTTGTTTTTTTTTTGGTACCTATTAAGTAATTTATCAGTATCAGTGCATTATGCTGTAAGATACAGCATGAGAGCAACAGTGGTGTGAAAGTGGAATTTGAAATCTGTGTGAAACAATGCAGGATACTGAACACTGATGAATCAATCAGTGGTCCTGACAACAGGAGGTTCCATGACATAAATTTTTAAAGAGGAAGAAGTCTCTAGGAAGACAAGCTTCCTGAAAAAATAATGGAAAATGAAGTAAAAACTGATTTTAAGAGCCATCAGCAACTCCATGACTACAGCTAATGAAAATGTGAACACAGTAATTTACTGAGTTTGATAAAGTGCATATTGAGAAACAGAAGTGTCCTCATGTATACTGCATATTAAACGGATGGAAAAAGTTTTAATCCATATTATTAATGTTTTGGGTTGTGCAGGGTTTTACAAACTAAATTAAAAAATCCAAATGTCCAGAAACCATGGTAACCATATATATCCAGTAAAATGTTATTAATTTCTGCACCTTATATAACCTACACATTAAAATTTAAGGTTAGATGCAGCCCAGAAATAATTCTTATGAGAGCATAAACCTTAATTATTTCATGACGTATAATATTTTCATTAAATGGTTTTCACATTCTTTGGGAAAATCCATATTAGGACTCATTTGTATCCAATGTCCAATGGAATTTGGGAGTCAAAGCGTGGCCCTGCTTCAAGGCTCTGGGTGGAAGACACATATGGCAAATAAATGTGTGGAATTCAGTATGTAGCAGCACAACCTGCATGTGGGAAGTAAAAAACCAGCCTGGCACATCAGCCACTTGAACCACAACAATTCCTTCAGCTGTGCCTCTCCTCCATAAAAAGGGGGGGAATTCTGTGCTCTTTGGTTTATGATGCAGTGAAACTTTGAGTCTCTGATAAGCTCAAGGGACACTGAAGATACTTAAATCCTGGTTTGACAGAACAGTATAAAGCATCAGATAAAATGCTGGGGTGACCTGTGGAAGACCAAATCCCTCTGTAAATACAGGGAGCATTGGCAGCTGACAGTGACATTAAAGCAAGGTTTTGCTCACCAGGTTTGCTGTTCCCCCAGTGTTCCTGGGCTGTCAGTCCTTCCTGTGGCTGCCCAGGTGATGGATGTGTTCCCACAGTCCCTCTGAGAGGCAGCAGGCAGTTGTTTCTGAGAAGGCATCAGTCAGTGTTTAAAGAAGCTTTATAATGGCTCCTTTTCCCTAATAAAATATATTTCAAGAGTGTTACACAATGTTTTTGTTGTGGGATTGGAGTTCTTTGGTGGAATTTACTGCTGTTTTTGTAAAGCATCCTGAAAAATGCTCTGAGCTCTTTGGAACACTTACATATATTAGGCGGAGGCCCTGGGTCTAGAAGGTAAACAGGAGCAAAAAGTAGAAGTTCCAGGAAAATGCCATAATTATGATGCACAAAGCTTGCTTTCCATCTCAGCACAGTGATAACCTGTGACTTCCCTCTAGCTGTGCATGAGTTCTTTTCCCTCTGGAGTAATTATAAATTGATCACAGGCAGGAAAAGAAGATGCAGTTTTTGGAACACAAGGTTTAAGTGCACCACAATTCCCAGACAGCTTGATTTGGGATTTTCCACTTTTCCAGCTTAAATAAAAGAAGGAGTGATCACTGAGGAACCAGTCTTTAAGAAGCAGAATATCATGCAGCAGTCTGGCAGAACAAAATTATGATCTAGTGCAATCTGTGTGATGGCAGCAGAAAAAAATACACAGATTTGTGTCAGAGAGCAATTCCACACAGCAGCTGGATTCAAAATATTAAATAAAAATGTTTTAAAAATCAGCTTCTGGAGCTGGTTCACTGATGATGTTTCAGAGTTGTGGCTCTTGCTGATAGCAATTAAAATCTGAGAACCAGAGGAAAGAGAAAAATCTGTGGTCAGTGCACTGGAGGTGGGACACAGGAGCTTCTTCAAGGCTGCTTCCTGCCACTGCTGCTTTCCACACTTTAAACTGTTTCTCAGGGGCCATTGAGTTACAGAAAGGAATCAAATGAGTCTTAATACTTTTTCAGATTTCAGGTTTTAAAGAGCTTATGTAAATATTTCCCATAAGTACAATAAATATTTGGTCTGACTTTGAAATAGAGCTGAAAAAGCAAGTTTTATGATCACTGATAAAGACAATGTAGAGGTAAAAATCCTCATAAGGCCCATCACTTTTGACATATTAAGTGTCCTGTCCTTAAAAGTGTCTGCAGGGTAGGAAATGACTTGGCTGAAATACTGAATCTATTAAGAGACAAATACATTCTATCCATATATATGAAAACCATCCTCAGAAGAGCCCATTAAAAAAAAAATAGATCTTCTAGTAAAGATCAGAACCCTGCCTCACCAACCATGAATAAACTGTATTTCTTTACAGCCCTGCCTGAGCTGTAAATGTTGGTTTATGTTCTGTGGCATTAGCACTATCCATCTGTTTTTTCCCCTTAGTGAAAGTAGTGGAGAGAGAGGTTATGGATTTGCTTTACTGGTGATTTTCTGCAATGTTCACATCCTCTTCTTTAAAGATGATGCCTTAAAATGTGAAATTGCTCTTCTAGCATGCAGTGAATGCCAGAAAATCATAATATCTGCTGGTTTAGTTCATTCTCATATGTGCAAGAGAGATTTTGACTGGCTTCAGTTGTGATAAATTGACTTTAGGCCCTCCACACTGTGGCAATGTTCCCATGCTCGATTCTATGTATTTTTATTTACCTTTCCAGTTCTGACTTTTCTCTCTTTAGCACAAGAAAAGCAGAGGCAATTAAAAACAAAAAATCACCAAAACCCACTCGCAGACACACGTACAAAACTCACCAAAACCCAAATAGGCCTTCAGGAGCTGGCATTGAAAATCTTTTTGGGAATTTGGTCAGTGAAAGACATCTGAGCCTGAAAGGTGTAAGTTCAAGTGGGAATTATGATGAAATGCAGGAAAAAAAAGCATCCCTGAAATCCAGGACTTCTATAATGTTCTTCCAAACCTCATTAAGCTTCCCTGAAATGAGCAAGATTTGAAAAAATTCAGAAACAATAAAGAATTTGTCTTTTTATAACTTCACTCATTGTGGGGTCATAAAGCAGAGCTGTAAGAAATGCATCTGTGAACTTTAGCTTACAACAGGGCAGTTTGTACAGGAATGCACAAATGTGTGGTGGTTTTGTCACACAAATAATATTTGGAAGCATCTGATAATAGCTTTGTCATGACAGACTTACATGGAAATAACTTTTAAAAGCACCATTGTGTGAGGTAATTTAAGAAATCAGATTTTTCCAGAGTGCAATTTGGCTGGGGAATTTAAAATCTGTGTTAGATTTTCTTAAATAAGGAAATGTACCTCTGTGTCTTTCTTTCAGAACATTTTCAGGTTGTTGCCTTGAAGCTCAGCCCTGAAGGAGTGGCTGTATTCCTGTGCTGCAAATACTGGGGATGCCTTCAGTATTTCATTTTTTCTGCTCTCCAGAGCAGGACTCCTAGGAGAGCAGGAAGGGTGAAATGTATTCAGTTGGAAGCCAGTTCACTCAGGATGTGTTTAACGTAATACACTCATGAGTGGCATTCTTAATGAGACATAAACTGTGAGAATACTTCCAAATATTGTCATATCTAACCATGTCCCATTTCTTTTCCTATAAAACAATAAAACAAATTTCACTCTAAGCCAGATCTTCAATTTTGACAAAAATGCTTATTTCCATCAAACTACAGCTGAACTTTTGCTCTAAGGTGATGATTTCTGTACCTCCAGCCCAGAGGAAGTGATCTTTGTGCTGCACACTTGGGCTGAGCTCCCTGCCTCTGAATCCTGCCCACCCAAGCTTCCAGGTTGTTTTCCTAAATTACCACCATGCTGACAGTAGGTTTGATGCCCCAGGTTTAGCTTTTATATTTTTCAGGTTCTATGCTGCTTTGGTGTGTGGGTCTGGGCTTCATATCAGGGCATGGTGAGCTCTCTGCACAGAGCAGGGAGACAAAACAATTCCTGCTCCAGCTGGGGACCAAGGACAAATGAGCCAAATCTCAGCCCAAGAGCACAAACAACGTGGGCTGAAGAGAGAAAAACAAGCAGGATGGGAGTGCAGAACCTAAAGCTGGAATGGGACAATGAACTCCAAGGTGCAAATGGAGCAGAACTGATCCCAGTGACAGAGCCCGTGCCCGGGCTGCATTTTGTGCCCATTTTGGTTCATCTTGGGTGCAGCCCTGGCTGGGCTCTTGTGCTGCCCAAGGTGGATCCATGGAGGCCTCCCAATAAATCCCTGCTTTATTCTTTAGCTCAGTCTAGTCTCTGCTCTAGGCCAGCCTTCACAAAGCATCAGGTTGAATAAAAACCAAACCTGTTTATCTTCCTCTGTGGAGCAAGGGGACATTTTCTCTGCTTCAACAAATGCAAATTTCTCTTTGTGATGCATTTGTCTGCAAACTTTACCAGATCTGGCAAGTTTAGATGTGATATTTCTGTTCTAGAACAGATCCCTGATAACAGGATTTCCACAATATCTCCTGTAATGGGGAACAAGAATTTTCCCTTACTGGGGACATGACATAAATTCATCTTCCCTTGAGAATGAACTAATTAAAGAAAAAATTCTACTCTAAAATTTGCATGATTGAAGGACTATTTATTCCTTAATTCTGAATGGATATAATTCAATAAGTGTTTATATTGATGACTACATGGTTTCAGTATACTTAAGGCTTTCAGAATTGGAGAAAACACTTTGCTAAGACTGTCAGTGCTTTTGATGGATGCTGGGAGAATAATATTTCTTGAACTCTTTTTGGGAAAAAAAGAGTGGATTTCAAGGTTTGTATATCACTATTAAAAGCACAGGATCTGCTGTCACCAAAGTTCTCATCTTCAAAACTTGAGCAGCTGAAAGCAGGTGGCTGCTTATGGTAGCAGTGGAGAGAAATTAGAGAGGTGAAGAAGCAGAAGACAACAAGGAAGATCCCCATGGACCTGATGAACTCAGCTCAGGGCTCAGCTGCTGCCAGCCAGGGCAGAAAGTCTCTGGTAAACACAATTTTACCAGGCTAAGTGTTCAGCTATTCTTTAAAGGCTTCATCCCTTTTATTTCCCATTCCCCTGCAAACTGTTTCTTCCAGCAGTTCTGGAAGTTTTGCTATGAGAAGGAGCTGATATTCAGTTTTAATATAAATTAAACAGCCTCTTTTTGACTGACAAGGGCAACAGATCTAAAATGGTGAGCCCAAAGCACCTTCCCCCTGCTTATCAATTCTGTTCCATCTTCATATTTTCATGTTCCTTCTCTCTGTCTCTCTTTGCTGCATTTTGCTCATAGTGGGGAATAGAGATGTTTTTAGTACAGTGGATTATTGTAGATGAGTTTTCCATAATAAAACAGTTCTCAAGCTCACTATTCTCTACAGAATTTTAAATAAAATATCCCTGATTTGAAGACAGGATGATCAATTCAAATCAGATCCCAGACATGAAAACTTCAGAGCAGAAAACATAAAAAAATAATTAAATATTTAGCATGAGTTATACAATATTAAAACCATAGAGGACTCGGAGTAAAAGGAATGATATTTACAAAGCATTCTTGATTTTGACACAAGAAAAATGTTTAACCTATTAACAAAAATATTCCTCAAATAAAACCACAAGTTCCTAGACCTAACTTCTCAACTTTTTGTAAATGTAGCTTTAAAATATTAATACATACTACTTAAAACTTCTGACTTGTACTTTTAACAATAAAATTTTTAAACCAAGTGAAACACATGACAGCCCTTGCACGGCTGTTTTCAGCCCTGTGGGAGCCCTGGTCCTCCTGTGTCCAGCAATTTCCTTCCCTCTGCAGGAAAGGATGAGGAACCTTCCAGAAACAGAGAATGCAGGACCTCAATTAATCTTCCTCTTACTTGGCTTGCATACAAGAACCTTTTGTATACCCCATAAATGTAAAATTGTTGAGCACACAAAGTGAGCTGTAGAAATTAGACATAAATCCACATGGTTTTCTATCTGGCAAAATTGTTCTCCAGAAGATTTTAAGTCCCCTAAATTTCCAGGGATTAGAAATGCTGATTGGCCTGGAAAAGTCAATGAACTGGATAGATGCAGGTGAGTTACCTGGCCAACAGTCGTTATTTCTTGTATAGTTTTGAGGACAAAAGACAGTTTTGGAATGGAATATTGTAGCTCATAATATGTGTCAGTCCTTTGTAAAGTAATTTAAACACAAGTAATCTCAAGGGCTTGTTTTTTGCAGGGTATTGACAAACATGACTTATCCACTATGCCACAATTTACTGAGGAATAAGTGCTCCTTTAAAGAGATTTAAAAAAAAAAACCTCAAAACAACAACACCAAAACACAAAAAAAAATTAGTACCTTTTCCCCTTTAAAAGAGATCACCTTTCTTGAGTTTTTGTTTTATTTTCCATGTTTTAAAACTTTTGAAGAACTAGTTACGTGACTTTCAGGGAAATATTTTTGCAACAGGTAAGACTATTTGACACTGTGAATATTTGCACTGTTCCAGCCCTCTTCATATTCTTATTTATGCATTGATTGTTGGGCAGTAATTTAAAAATTACTGTAGGAAGATTAAAAATTACACAAGGAAAGTGGCAGAGAGGAATAAGGGGAGGATCAAATAGAAACCTGATTACTTCAGGTATTACCATTGGGATAATTTAATTAAGTGCATTCCTCATTTCATTACAAAATTCAATGAGAACTAGAAGTGCATTATTTTTCAGTCAGCAACCCTTTTCTTTTCTTTTAAATGCCAATTTCCATATTGATCTCCTCAGTCCTCAGAAAGGTTTTGGGGCAAAATGAGTTCTTGCATTTCTGACTCAGTTGAAAACAATCTGATTTGTGATTTTTCCACATCTGCTCAGTTCAGTGAGTCACTGTGTGAGACACCTTCGTGCACAAAGATTCAGCAACGGGCAGCACTGTGGGGCTGCAGACAGATCACAAAATCCTGGCAGATCTGTAGGAGTGGGAAATGATGGGTTTGTCTCTAAGTAGTCCTGAAGTGGGAATAGATAAGCTGTGCTACCCAAACATTTTGCTTTTCACTCACATAAAGAAAGCCTTGACTGGTCCAAACTCAGTGCTACCCTAAATACCAAGAAGTTTTTCCTGTGATTTACGGAGATTCCTCACAAGATATGACTGCAGTGGTAATTAATCCTGTTAAGTGTTTAAACACTGCTGGTACCCATCAGCGTTAATGGCCTGCCAAGCCATTCACAGCAAGGGATCAGCTACGGACAGCTGCTTTGAAAGGGAAAAGTTTACTTTGTTACAACTGAAATAACAATGCCTCTGTGTGGTAGGGCACTGAACATTCCTCGCCATGCAAAGAAAAAATGACCACATGCTTATTCTGCTGTAGGAAAAACTGTGCCACAGGATGGTGAAGAAGCTCATCCAGGTCACCCAAGAAACGGGTGGCACAGCTAGGGAAAGTGTGAGTTTGTTATGTCCCAGTAATGCCCTGTGATCCTCAAATAAAAGGATTCACAAACAGCAGCAGGCTTCATAGCAGAACCTCCTCATTAACTGAGACATTGTGGATCTCACATCAGCCCTTTGAAAATCAGTGTTTAGCTGGGAGTAACCAGTGTTTCCCATAAAAGTGCTTGTAACACTGAAACCACTTACAGCTACTGGGATATAAAGCATGTCTGTCAAAAGAAAATCCTCATTAATAAAGGATGAGAATTCTTCTACAAAGCCTTAATGTGGCACCAAATGCTTCTCGCTGCATGTGAGAATTTTGCCTTTGAGAAGAATGAAGATTTCTAATGTGGGCTCACACCAGTGCAGTTACTGCAAGGAGGAATTGGGTCCTGCCTTTTTTCTCTTAACAGCAGTGAAGAAAACAGGTGCAGTGAGAAGAAGTAGTGGCAAAAGGCCCATGAAAGCAGAGCAGCTGTTCCAGATGTGCTGGTGTTTGCACATCTGGTGGAAGAGGCTCTGATGCTCTGCACAGACTGGGACATGGATGCTCTGGCTCATCCTTCTCTCAGTGTGATGTCTCAGGTTTAGCTTTTATATTTTTCAGATTCTGTGCTGCTTTAGTGTGTGGGTCTGAGCTTCATATCAGGGGATGGTGAGCTCTCTGCACAGAGCAGGGAGACAAAACAATTCCTGCTCTAGCTGGGGACCAAGGACAAATGATCCAAATCTCAGGCCCAAGAGCACAAACAACGTGGGCTGAAGAGAGAAAAACAAGCAGGATGGGACTGCAGAACCTAAAGCTGGAATGGGACGATGAACTCCAATGTGCAAATGGAGCAGAACTGATCCCAGTGACAGACCCTGTGCCTGGGCTGCATTTTGGGACCATTTTGTTTCATCTTGGGTGCAGCCCTGGCTGGGCTCTTGTGCTGCCAAGGTGGATCCATGGAGGAAATCCTTTTAATAAATCCCTGCTTTATTCTTTAACTCTGTCTGGTCTCTGTTCTAGGTCAGCCTGCACAAGGCATCAAGTGGAAAGGATGGTTCCTGGAAGCAGCATTTGATTTATTTGCTCCTGGCTCACCAAAACACAGCCTACATGTTAATATTTATCATGTTAATTAACATCAGATTGATACTCTGCTACAAAAGTAGAACAGCAGCAGATCAATTATTTCAGGGAAAAATTGTTGCCTTTCCAAACAAAGCTTCCGAATTTTCACAACAGCCACCAGTATAAAACTTGAGGCATTTGCATTTTTAATTTCCCCTTGCCATGACTGGTTTTAATTAACAAAAATCACAGTGGCGATGATTGGCATGGAGAGATGCTGAAACTAATTACTAAGATGGCATGAGTTAAGATGTAAAATGTAGATTTAATTTTGGAAAAGAACAAAATAAATAAAAATCAGCTCTAGAGCCCTTACGAAGGTCACAGATGGCACCAGTGAGCTGACCTGTCTCTTACAGGGAAGGGGATTTTGTCAGCATGTTTACTGGAGCCTTTCCCAAAGGCAGCATCTCATGCATTTGTTATTCCTCTCCATCTCTTTGATTAAACAATTGAGCCCCCTTGTAGCTGTTCTATTTTTACATTTTTTGATCCATTTGCTCACTGTAGGGATATGTTTTCAAAGCTGTCTCGAAGCACGCAAAGACTTTGGATTGTACCTCCTGCAGTCCTCAAAGGCAATGACATCTCATAATTAACAAACAGCTCTGAGTATATGAAAAATGTATTCCCACAATTTCATGGTTGAGGGGAAAAAAAAGATTCAGAAATTAGCTTGACTTGGTTTTTTATATGGTAGGTCTTCTAAAAGTCAAAGAATAATGAAAGAAATATCAGAAACTGGGAGCAAAGCAGAAATGGAAAGAAAAAGAAGAGAGAAAAGACTAGAGAATGACATTTCAGCCCCATCTATTAGTGAGAAATCAAAGGTTTCTAAAACCCTAGGGTGACTATGTCTGTTGTTTTTTCCCTGCTCTATTTTACACTTCAAGTCAGTAAGTGGTTGACCATTTTTCTGTGTAATTGGTGGAAATTATTTGAGTAAAAAAAATCCTGTTTTGTGGACTACAAAATGTGTAGTTACACAAATGTGTAACCATCTCTTAATATCTTAGAGCTGAAACTTTTGCTTACTAGAAGTCGCTTCCTTTTGTTGGGTTTCAGTCCATGTTCTGCTTCTATGTTTCACAACACACATTAATTTTATATTAATGAATTTTAATTCATTGTCTCTGTTCCATAGGTAACTTTTTTAGTAAAGTTCCTTTTAACTTAGGCTATAAAATAGCTGCTTTTTAAAAAGGCAAGCAGCAGTTTCACCGGATTGTTCCTGTTCCTCCCACAGGTTTGAAGTCCAAGAGGGATGATAGGACCTGCTCTGTCTCCTTTTCAAGTCACAGGGACTCAGTTCCCTCAGGCTGGAGATCAAATAGGCTCAAGTCAGAAAAATGGAGACTCCAAATTTAATTTTGAATGCAAGCTAAACACCTCTCAGCAAAACAGGAGAGAGTTTTCTGTGAAATGATGGAAAAATAGCCAGCATGGGCTTCAAGGCACGAATTATTTCAGGCAGTCTCACTCTAATATTGTCCAAAGCACCTAATTCTACAGACCCTAAAGCGTGCAAGAAATAAAACTGTATGAAGAAAGGCAAGTCCTCTCACCAAAATGATCAGGCAGAGGAAAAACCAGCAGCTCACTGTACCAGTACCCTGCAAGATCTTTATTAATGTTACTTTTTTAATAATAATGCCCAAAATGGCTGTTTCCAGCCATCCTCTGAGAGGATGTGAGGAGCTGATGCTTACACAGTGTAAAGTGATGCTCCTCTACTGAAATGAGTGCAGCCCTGCTGAGTCCTGAGAGGTACAAATTAGCTGATTGTTGTGAAAGTGCAGAAGAGAAACGATGGTGGCATTTCAGCAGACAGAATTTGCTCAGATTTTAGGGATGCCAGGTTGAAGATTCCAGTATGGGCAAAGAAGTGAAACCTTTTTGGTAAAGTTCCTTTTAACTGAGGCTTTTAAATATCTGCTTTTTTTCAGCCTTTCCTAACCACAGTGAACTTCACTGATGTCTCCCACACTTGTTAAACGCCACTAAATCCTTCCCATGCAGCAGGAAGCAGAGGGAAAGGTGCTGCCCCAGACTCCAACACTCTTTAAAATCAGAACATTTCATTTCAGAAAGGGGCTGCAAATGCCTCCCTTTGCCAGGCAAACAGCACTTTTGGGATGGAGACAGTCTGAAAGTAGGAGTGTTTTTAGCCTTCTCGGTTACTCTAGTTAGGCACCACTGGAGAACTGCAAGAAATCCTCAGCTTCCTAAGCTTGTCTATCTTTAAAATCACCTGTATTTTTACCTGGAAAACAAACCCCTTTGCTCAATGAGACTTTCTCCCTTGCATCCTCCCCTCTGCAGGCAGAGCTTAAGGTGCTACTGAAGATCACGACCTCCTTTACATAAAAACCTGAATTTCCCAGTCTTGTGAGACACAGCAGAGACTTGTACCATTCACCCCTCGACTGGACCAGAATAAAAACTCTCCTTTTGTTTTCCAGGTGTTCCCAAACATCCTTATTTCCCTAGAAGAATCCCCTGAGCACTCAAGCTTGCCTTGTCATTTCTTAAGCACCTGCAATGAGGACAGACATCAGCTGGATTATATTTTTAGATGAGCCTCACTTAAATACTGATGTTTTCTCTAAATTACAGATTAGTTTATTGAATTTTCCTTCCCTACTAGCTTTCTTAGGGATACAGGTGTGCTCACCAGTGCAAACACTGCCCTTACCTTCACTTACATGGCGTAAAATGTTTTAAATTTCACCCCAGAGCTGGAAATCATGTCTGTCTGGCAAATTTAGTTGAAACATCCCATTTATCTTCCAAGAACCCAGTTCTCTCCTCAGACTGCTGAAATTGGATTACACTGGGGAATAAATTATGGAAGGTGCTAAGAACTGTAACAGCCAGCACCTAAACCTTACAAGATTCTTTTCTTATGGATGAAGATCTGAAACTCCTCCAAAACAATAAATACAACAAGGATTCTTACTGCAGATTTTTAAACATCTTGGAAAGCTGACTCAATGTCAAGATTCCTAGAGAAGTTTTGCACTGCACTGACATTTATTACTGAGGAGTAGTTGCTCCTAAGTTACTCTCAATAGAAATCCACTCAGACACATTGTTGGCAGAATACAAAATGTTGGTTAAGGAGCTAAGTTGACCTTAATTTCAGTACATTGCTGTATAGCTCACTGAGGTTGTTTTAATAGGCTAGCAGAAATTCAGCTGGTGCACAATGCTGTTGTGATTTCAAACAAATTCAGGCATGAAGCTGATAACAGCATATTAATTTCTAGTCCATGTAATTTTCTGAATGTAAAAAGGGGAGGATGGAGCTGTTCAGAACTGCTGCTTTTCATTCCAGCACAGGGCTCCTGCAGGACCATGACTCTGTCCAGCTCAGGGCTGTCAGCCCAGGCAGGGATTACAGCCCAAGCAAACCTGGCAGGTGAGGCTGACCACGATCCCACTGCTGGTTCTGCTGGCACTGGGTGCACCCAGGGGAGTTTGTTCCTCTGTTACCTTTTCCTATACCCTTTGCTACCAATTCAGAGCAGCTGTCCAAGTGCTGGAATGCACACCTGATTCTCCAGTTCAAATGACCTGATTTTCCCTGCAGTTGGAAGATGCTGATTTGCTTAATGCCTTTGGGAAACAGACTGTCCTGTCTAAATACACACACTGGTATTTATAGGTCTTCAGTACACAAGCCTGAAAAACATTGGCTTCCTTCCTTGGCTGAAAACTGAGTTAATGAGGAGAAACATCTGCCAGTCTGGAGATTCAGTAGTCCTGGCCATGTGGCAAGGTAATAAAATCCAACAACTTAAATTAGGAAGAACACTAGGAATAAAAGTTATTTACTTATAACAAGACTGCCAAGAAACATCCTCTCCTTTTCTTTCTGAGATGAGCTGCTAAAAGTCTCAGGACATGATTTGTGTCCTGCACTGAGGGCAGGAGACACCAGAAAGGCAATGGTCCAGGGAACTGTGACTGCACACAATCCCTCACTCACGGCCTGTGCAAACAGGGAACAGAAGAGAGAGATGATGCTGATGAATTATTCATAAATAATAATGCACACTCCACACAGGGGGTGGGTATATGAATCCCTCATCTCCATTTCCCCTCCTGCAAACAGCTCAAGGAGCAGCCACCTCCACTGATAACTCCAAAACCCCAGCATTTTGTTCTCTGTGGGGTGAGCAATGATGTCCAAATAGATTTGTAAGTTCTCTAGAAATGCTTCATAACCTCCACGATAAGAACACTTGTACATCCCCAAGCAGCACACAGCTCTTTATTAAATTGCTTGGTTGAATTTTTGCAGCCATTCCTGCTGGAAGATGCTGCATTGACACCTGGCAGTGGCCTTGAGAGCTGCTCTGCTCTGCCCAGTGCCAGACAGCAGAGCTGGAACAGATTTGTGCTGAAGCACTGGCAGAGATGGAGAAAACTTCTGTTCAATCTCAAGCTAAAGACAGCACATACTCAGAGTTTCAGTCTTTTGCTAAACAATCATCAAGGATTCAGTTTTAAATGGTGGCTCAGAGTAATTTACATGTAGGGAGCAGGAATTTAAAACCTTTGATTTCATTCCATCATGTCCAGTGGGTCCTAAATGAAAGTCCAGGAAACTTATGTCCAGAAAATTTCTGTAGATGCTTTTAAAAGGTAGACTGACCTCTATGTAGGACATCATCCAAAACCATGGATCCAAAATCATGAACTCCTTTTAAGGGACAACATCAGAAAAAAAAAAAAATTGAAAATATAATTCAAAATATTGGCTAAAGCCCATGGCTGATGCACAGTGTCTTGAGTTTGTATCCATTGTGATTTCATCTCAATTTGAATATTCAAGAGAAGTCTATTTTGAAAATCAAACAGCAGATTTTGATTTCTGAAACAACTCAGAGTCAAACTGAGCTGAAACTTTTTTAATGTTTATTTTATTTTATTCTACTGCCTAGGCAGAAATTCTTGGGGAAGGCTGGGAAGTGGGGAGGATTTGCTACAGCTGACATTGCTTTATAAAATCTGCCTCAGGGCTCTTTGTGGTGCCTGAAATGGTATCAGACATGCAGGAGCTGCTCTAGTGCTCAGTGTTTTGCAGGGATGCTGCACCAGTGCCATTCTGTGATGGAATTACAACTGGAATTACAATTTAGCAGTTCATTGGGAGTGCCCTTCTTTAAATAATGGAAGAAACTCTTTTATCCACTGAAACAGTCTCAAGGAGTGAGTAACTAATTTGTGCATTTTCCACTATGAATCATAACCTCTCTATAATAAAATGTAATAGGATTGAACTTAGTTCTTTGATAAAAATGTACAGTATTGTTAGAAAGATGCTAAATCTTCAGTTTGCAGAATTGGTTAGGAGTTTTTTTTTTAAATCTGATGCAGCTGCTGTTGAAACAAATTGTAGTCCCAAGGGGTTTCAAAGTGAAAAAAATAATTAAAAATTAGCATAATAATTTCATGAGAGGATTTGGAATCTTATTCCTTTTCTATTTAATTTCCTCCTTATCAGGGACACAATACACACACCTTCCTGAAGTATGAAAGAGAAAGGGGCAATATTGCAAGAACAGTAAATCATTTATGATAGAAAGTTTTCTATCTTGATGCTATGGGCAAAATTAGGGGTAGTGGGAAACAAACACCCATGTGGGTAAAATGAAAACTATTTTCCACCACCACAAAGACACTCACAGAGCTCTGTCACAAGGATGATGGCTTTGGCAGCATTTTAATTGCATCTGTTATGTGTGGGCAGCCCAGTGAAACTCGTCTGAGAGCTGCATGGATGTGTCTTCATTAACTGATGACATTAAGCTAATGATAAAATAATGGTCTGTGCAGGACTAATGTTTTTACTGTAATGTAATAACCCATGAAGAGTGTGTTCTGGATTGCTTTGCTATCTCCTTTAAGTAATTCCTGCAAGTGATTTTTATGAGGCTGTTTTCTTCTCCCAGGATGTCCAACAAAAGGAAACACCAGGGCAGGTGGTCTTTGCAGCCTGCAGTCAGCTGTGCTTTGATAAAAACCTGTCTGTGATGACACTTTTGGTTGTAAACCTCATCCATTTTTCAGGCTTGAAGGGACAAGTTTCCCACACCAGTTAAGCCTGGACTTTCACAAGCTGCAGTTGAACTGCTCCCTGTGAGAAGCTGAGTGCCAGCAACTCCATGAGTGATGAGACCCAGGGTGACACAAAGCTTTGGTGGCATCGTGGGGCCATGGATGGGCTTGGAAAAATCAGAGTGCACTCCAGAAACATGAGGAAGTCACAGTGTTAAACCTCCCAGCTTTGCCCAGCACTCCCAGAGGCTAAAGCTGAAATCTTTCCTAGCTCCCTCTGCAGTAAAGGAGGGCCAACAGTGAGGCAAAATGCAAGGACTGAGACAAAACCTTCACCTGCAGCTGGGCAGGGAGTAACCCCCTCATTTTCAGTGCCTGCACATCTCCCAGCTACCAAGCCCTTAATACTTGTTTTCTGCCAAAGCTTTTCTGATCTTCCTAATCCAACAGCCCCCAGCTCTTCCTTATCCAACTATACAAAATGTCACTGTTCTCCCTCCCATCATTTTCTCACCCCACTTAGCAGACCAGTCTGGCCCAGGATGAATCTTCTCACACACCCAAGTTTGACTTGCTGCAGGCTCAGCTCACTGCAGGGTAATTTTCTATAAAATACTTCATTTACTAACCTAGGTAGAGCCCCTTCCCTTGGCTGCCCTGACTGTGAGATGCAGAAGAGGGTTCATTATTAGAGCTTATAGAGGACAAAATAAAGCAAATAAAATGTTTTCCATGATTGAAGGCACACAAAATAGTGAATTGTTCATAAATCCTTCACAAGACTCACAACACACTGCACACAGCAAATCATTAAAAACACTTAAAAGCAGTAGCTGCACTTTTAGGTAACCTAAGTTCTTTGCGTGTACTCACAGTTGGAAAAGAGTCCTTGATTACATGAATTAACCTCCATTTTA
Source organism: Irena cyanogastra (assembly GCA_013397155.1). Classification (NCBI taxonomy): domain Eukaryota; kingdom Metazoa; phylum Chordata; class Aves; order Passeriformes; family Irenidae; genus Irena; species Irena cyanogastra. The sequence goes on along the minus strand of VWZV01010933.1, from coordinate 606,752 downwards.
AAAAGTAACTGAATGATTCAGATGTGAAAATTCTGGGGTGGTTGAAGAAGGCAACAAACAAATTAAGGTTTAGGGCACTCAGAGGCCCTCAAGCAACACAAGCCTGGCTTAGCCCTTGCTCAGGTTGTGCTGCCTCAGTGAGCCAGAGGATGCTCTCAGCTGCCACATGGCAAAGTTTTTAGACCCTACACTTGAGCAAAGTACAACAGGTTGTACCCATCCACTACAAAGAGTAGTTCCTCTAATTACATGCCAGAGAAAGCTGTAATAATGGCACAGAATTTGGTAGCAGATATTTATTCCTGTTTCACAGCTTGTAGGAAATCTAAGTTCAGGAGGAAGAATTTCCATACAGTAATAGGCTGTATGGTTGGTATATTGGTATTTTCATATGCTTGCTATCTAAGCAGACTGTTTGCAAAGATGATTTATTGTAGACCAGCATTTCCTTATTCTTATTATTTGTGATTTGTTATTAGCCACACTTAAGTGAAACATCTGCTCCCATCACTCTGCTACATCTCCTACAGAAACAAAAACTTTTCCAGAGAATATTAGAAATGGAAGCTCACTCCCTTTCCTTCAAATCCCTGGGGTGATGAGGAGCATGAACTATTTTGCATTTTGTCTCAAGACAGTTATAAGTAATGAACCCTCTAGCACAAGGACACTCAATGTCACTGTTTCATTTTTCACCTGTAGGATGATGGCAAACCCCAATGTTTCATCCTATGTATTCTCTCTCACATCACCATCAGAAATTCAGCTTTTGCCTTAAAATTGCAATCGTCCTTCCACAAATAATTCTGCTTTTTTTCCCAGAGATTTTTCCTCCATGGTTTGGTTGTGACTGACTGGATATTCAGGGCCTTTTTCCTCAAGACTCCTTGTTAATCCCTAAGGGCATTCACTAGTTTCCTTTCATCTTCTACCACTTCTTTGAAGTTGGGGGCTCTTTTCTTTATCTCTCTTGAAGCTTCCAGGCCAAATTTTCAGAATTAAAGCTGAAACTGCAAAGAGCAGAATGGAATAAAGATATATATTGTTAACTTGGACTGTGCTGGAGCACAAAATAAAATAAAACATCTCAGCCAAGCAAAAGTGCACTGCAGAACAGGAGGACAGAAAATAGCCCAAGCAGCTGAAATCAGACATTGCTCTAAACTCTGACTTTTCTTGTCTGTGAGCCACACAAAGTAGGAGCTGCCTCAATGCTCTTTTAAAATAGCCCCTCTATAGTATAAGGAAAACTTAAGGAAAGCTATACACTCCTTGTTATTGATCAGAAGCCATAAAAAAAAAAAAAGTCAGGAGCAGAGGTGTGGAAGAAATGAAGTCCCATATGTAAAAGACACAGAAGAAGTGCAAAAAAGCCTGGAGAACTCCATGGAGCAGCAGCAGATGGAGGAGGCACCTCCTGATGTTTGCCCTTCACTCCCCATGTTTTCAAATGTTCCCAAAAAGTCTCCTTTTTGTACAGTCTGGAAGGCTGTATTTATAGCTGTTCTCAGAGAAGCTGATCACTTCTCAAACTCCATGATAAATTGCCTCAGTTAATATTTTTTTTCACACAAACTACAGTCTTCAATTTAATAGAGTTATAAAAGCAGAACTTGAACTCTCCTGATTTCATTGTAAAGCAGGGAGATTTGGGAAGATTTAATAACTGATAATCTGCTTGGCACAAAGGATGTAAGTGTTCTGCAGATGTGTATTTCTGAGCATGCATGGACTGCAAAGCAATATTATAAAAACATTGAAAAGAATTATAAACTAGACAAAGACAATGAAAATATAGGTTATGGAGTTCTGATAAGCACAGTATTACATTTTGTAATATGATGATCATCCTAAAATGAGATGCTGTAACAAAATCAATGCTCACTGCTCTGTTTGCAAGGGTTTAATGGGGAGAAGTAAAATCCATGAAGATCCTGACCAGCCCTCAGCAACATCCTTGTGACTGTAATAAATTACATAAAGGCATTCAGGCAGTAAATTACCTGGAGACTGTTACAGATCCAACTTCTCCAGAATGTCTCTTGCATTAACACATAACCTCACACAGGCACCTCTAATAGAAGGTACTGGACTGTGAGTTTTGCCTTCCTAGGTCTGACTTTCTCAAGGCCTGGCTTTATTTTCTGCAGTTTTACAGAGCTTGCACCAGCACAATCCTTTGTATCCATACTGATCTCTTTCCCCTCTCAGGCCAATTATTCAAACCATTAATTGTTAGCACTTAATGAAATGTCTTGGTTCCAAGCACGTCAGAAGCCAATATTGTTTGTCAGCAGGTGAGCACTCAATGCATTCTCCAATTAACAAAGCTCATGGCAGTGACACCTCTGCTGCAATTCTGCTTTTAATTCAGGCTCAGCCTGAGTGCTTACAGACATTATTTTGTACAGAAAATTGTGTTGTTCAAGAAGCAGCTTTCACTGGAAACTGCTCTTTACACATCTGTCCTGCAGCCCAGCAAAGGGAGTTGTTCCACAAGTTCACTGCTCACCTGACTGAAATGATAATGCTGACCTGTCTGTAAAAAACCGAGCAGTCACCACAGGAAATTTTCTTTTTTTCCAGGGGACATTCTTCCACTCTTACTAATTTTCTGGACTATTTATTCTACATCAACCTCTCTGAAATGGGAAATGTTGATGCATTGCAGTCTAAGTCAGGGGGAATTGGTTTAACAAAAGGTCAGGCTCAGAGGGTTCCTGTCAGCTTTCAGTGAGTGATACCATTAGTGGCCTTTTCCAGAGAGGCTAAATGGCATTAGTGATGCTGCCAATTTGGAATTTTAACAGAACAATCTAAGTTCACCTGTAGGGATTCTTTTGATTTTTTTATTCCTTGATTTTTTAAGTGCTTCCCCACCCCCCATCTGCTCACTTGCTTTCTGACCTTGGAGTCATTAACACTGACTGTATCTTTATTTTCTCTCCTTTTAAGAATGTGGTAATACTTATCTAAATGCTGCCTTAACTTACAGACAGAAGCCCTGAGGAGCAGATATCATAAGGACAGGAACGTTAAAAAACAGTCACAAGGCAATATAGAAGCCACATTTTCACCACTGACACAGCAGATTAAGTGCCAAATATACTGAAATACTTGCTAGAGAGCAATAGAATAATAATCCTAGAAGAAATTGCATTTCAGAAGAGTTTCACAGAACTGACTAGCATGGAGGACTTTCAGCTCCCACTACATTTCATTGTCAGAACCAGCCAAAATTCCTGCAAGTTAAATCCCCAAATGTTGTGTTTGAAGAGGTTTTCAGTAATTTTCACTGAAGTTGCCAAACAGAAATAAAAAAAAGGTCACCATAGGCCTTCTTTGTGTTTACCTGACTGTAAATGGATTTTTTGCTCAATTTCAGCCCTGTTACATACAACAGAACACCGAACCTCCCAGTGGGATGCACAACTCTGCATTTTTCCATCCTGACTGGAATCAGGAATCTCAGGCACTGTACAGTGATGGGAACGACCAGGTTTGCTCTCCTGTACACAACACGAGTGGCTTGATCTGAACAAGGAATGTGGGAGGTGTCAGAGGATTGAGGACAGAGAATTCCAGCAGAGAGCCACGAGCTGAGCATCTCACCAGCCCCTGTCGGTTTTAGAGCTGGGCTCAGCTCTGAGCTGAGCTGGGGATGTCTGTGGCAGTTTGTCCAACACAACAACCTGGCCATGCCAGTAAAGACACAGCCATGTCACATTTTAAATAACAGGGGAGGATGGGCTGATTGATGCCCCAGTGACAGAAAATAAAGAGAAAAGCCACCCCACCTTGCTCCATCTCATCACACATAAATATTCACACAGGTTAATGGAGGGAAGCTGATCACCAGAACTATTGCACAGCCTAAATTGGTATTTATGAAGCAGGTAGGGCACTCCAAAAGAAGAATCTCATCATGAAATCTCAAGGAAAAAAAAAAAAAAACAACAAATCAATCAAGCAGTATCAGAACTTTTATCAGATTTCAATACATTGAATGGAAGCCAAAACAATAATGTAATCACTTCTTAGAGATCAGACCAAAACTGTTTCTTTGATTTTAGGGTATCAAGTCTGCATCTGGATCATTAAATTCCCTTTGTTACACATCAAACCACCCTTATTTATCAGCCTGATCTTACAGCAGCCAGGAGAAGCCTGGATTCAGCTCCAAGACACTCTGTTCTTTTTATAATTAAGACCAACACATAAGTTGAGTAAGAAGGTGAGAGAAAAAAAATCTACATGGACAAAAACATCCTTACTAGAGTGCAGAGAGAAAAAGGGAAGGAATCTAGACTGGAAGCCTGAAAACAAAAATTCTAATTAAAGAATGAAAAGGAAATACCTGGAAAGAAAAATAGCTGTGCAAAGAAAATCAAAAACACAAGAGAAATCCATCTTGGAAGATTGTGAAGAAATGATGAAACATCTAAGTGTAAACAAGACCAGAAATTCTCTCAGGGGAAAATGAGACCAAAAAAGAGAACTGGAAAGTAAACCAACAAGAAGTGGTCAAACAGAGGAAATAATATCAAAAACTAATATTGGGAGGACAGTGTGCTGAACTATATTTTATAGAAGGATGGAGCTTATTTACCACTTTGACTCTCTTCAGACCAAGAAAGTGAGAAACCTTGAAATTAAACTCAATAGGAAAATTTTCCTAAAGGCTGATGTTGGACTCTGGTTTTACAAGACATCATTTCTCCTATTTTATTTCTGCTTTCACACATTGCCCCTTTTCTTTACCTTAAAATCAACTCTCTGACAATCCCAGTAAGCAAAACTTGCATTTCTTGCCTGCCTCCCCTTGCTCTGGCTGTCATTTTACTACCTGCAATAAAGTGTGTGCATGATCTTGTTTTCAAATTAATGTGTGGAGTTGCTGTAATTAAGCAATAAATGAAAGAATAAATAAAAAGCAAAACAAGCCTCAGCTTTCACTGGTGCTAATAAGAAACAAAGTGCCACAGTGGTGATATTCCAAAATCAGACAGTGTTAAGAGCAAAAGTCCCATGCAGTTGGTTGTGACTGCCACACATAGTGCCAAGGACATAAGAAAATATTTCTTCAGGTTTCAAAAGGGTTTTGTAGTATTAATTAATCTTAATATATTTATTAATTAATAATTAGTAATTAACTTTACAATATTTAACTAATTTAACTTTATATATTAATTAATTTTAGTATATTTAACTACTATTTTTGCTTATTTAAAATATACTTTTGCGAGTCACTTCTACTCTTCAAGAAAATAAATTTTAGAAATGCCAACAGTCTTTTTCAGTTTTTTCACAGACCAGTAGTGTACAGGGGTATTAAACCTGAAGTAAAGAGCTTTAGAAGTACAAGACAAGGAGGGAGCTGTGTTTTAATCAACAACCACTGATCATTATCAGCTAATTCCTGACACAGGGAAGATTTTCAGGATACCTTGACTTTAAGCATGCTGATAGCTGATGGAAGCCAAAATTGACATGAGGGTTTTTATAATCAGGTGCACACAGATTCAGAACTGTAAATACAATTATTGGATGACTCATTTACTTGTTAATACTAACAGCAAAAGAATGCACGAGTTGCTTCACGGCTGCAACATCCAAAGCACCTAAAAAGAGACATCAAGCAGAGCCCTATTTCGTGTTCATGCTTGCATGGCAGCCTGCCAGCAGGTGTTTGCCACCTTCCCAGCCCTCAGACACACACACCCCTCTGCAAGGAGAGCTTTCCAACCACTAAATAATGGGAGTGATTAGCAACACACCCAAAAATAACCCACAGATGGTTGTGGACTCATTATGAATAAGGTTTCTGGGCTTAGGTTTATTTTATTTTATTTTTTTTACTTAGTTTAAATTCTTCAAAGCAACGAAACTGTTGGATTTCTCTGAAGTATTGTTCATAGGCAATGTAAGTTAATTGGCTGTTTATCAGGGAAATCTAAATAAGAGAGGGAGAATTTAATGTTCATGGGTTAATTGATGGGAGAATTTAATGTCAGGGTTAAAGCTCCCAGTCTCTCCTGAATTCCTGAATCTCCTGCAGGCATCTGTTTAAAAAAACAAAAACAATCCATTAAGAGGATGATTTTGGTATATTTATTTATCACAGGTTTTCCTGGGATGGCTCATTTCCTCTAGGAGAAAATTCAGAGATTCCAGCTCTTCTCCAACCCAGGGTTCACAGCTCACCTGGGTGGAACAGGAGTTCAGCTATGAAATTATTTTGGGAGTGCATGGCTCAGTAATCCCAGCCATTTCCACAGTTTAAATTGGATAAGAATCAGTGTTTCCTCTGTGCTATAATCCCACTCTTCCAGGGTGGCAGAGTGCTTTAATAAATATCCCCTCCCTGAATTTTGGGCATCAGCATCCCATGGAGATTTTGAGAGGCTGGGTTGCCTCTGGCCTTCCTTCACTCCCAGGTAGCCCCATGAGAAGGATGCCATGACAGACATTTTCCAGAATTCCCCTAGAATTCCTTTCTCTGGTTCAGCTCCACAGCCTTCCCAGCCTGCACTCTCCTGTGATAATTCACTTGTGGGGAGTTCTGGAAGGAATTTGAGCCAGGACCTCTGAGTTTTTAGATGATGTGGTTTATTTTTCTTATCTTCTTCAGAGTTCTGCTCACATCGTTACTGCATGGCTCAGAAGGTCACAAGATCCTTAGTTACAAGATCTTTTAAGGATTTATTTACCAATAAAACACTGATAGCAAGGATATTTATGTTTTTGACCCAATCCATAAATATTTTGCCTTATGGACTCATGCTACAGTGTGAGCTCTCTTAGCCAATCATGTCATGACACACAAACCTACAGTGCTGCATTCTAAACTCCTTGTTCACCTTTGTAGCTACCTTTTTTTTACCTTAAACTCTAAAACCTGAACCTTCCTTTACTGAGTGTAACGTGTTAAACACTTTAAACTATAAATCCACATTCTCTCTTCTAACACCTAAGTTTGGAAGCTTTTTCCAAGGTCTCAGATCAAACCCTGTGTTTAATTCTAAGCTTTGGCTTACAGCCCCCAAAGTTCTGAGAATCCCCTGCATTTTGGATTCCAACACTCTCCCTTTCCCGCTCTGCTGCAGACAGCCACAGTTCCCCAGTGCACACACAGCACAGTAAAATGCATTCATTTCCCATCACTGCTGTCCCTCAGTTCCCTGGCTCTGGAAAGCTATCAACTCATCCCCAGTTAACTTTGATATTTTCATTGCATTTGGAAGATTTCCCTTCCAGCGAGCTGACTGTGGCAGTGAAGCCATTCCGATGGCCAATTAATGCCTTTACTTGCCCCTTGCCATTATGCAGTAAAATATGCTTTTCAGAAGAAGTCACATTTGTCTGGATGTCTGGGAACCACTGACAAAAGGCTTTTCCCTTTCTGAACGAGCCAAATTCAGTGTTTCATACACAGTGCACCTAACCACCCAGACACCTTCAGAATGCTATTTGTCATTCCATTTCTACAGCTCATTTTCTCCCAGATGCAGCTTTTGTTAATGACAATGAGCTTTCATTTTTAAACAAAGTGAGAGCTTCGGTTTTCAGGTACAGATGTGGTTCATTACAAGCAGGGAAAGCAAGCGCTGGGGCTGTGCAGGGATGGGATCCAAGAGCACACACCTCCCTACAGCAGAAGGAAAATGCTGGAGACAAAGCCCCATCTCAATAAGCCAGCCTGTGTTGGAACAGCCAGCCACAAATCGCTGCCTGGGGCTGTTGCACCATCATTTTGTAACCCTCTGACAAGGACCCTTCGGACTTTTAATGCCTTCCCTATGGACAGTAACTAGGGTGGATGAAAAACTTTTGTGCTGCAGTGATTCGTGGCTTTTCCCTTCCCGCTGATTGTTTGGATTGAGAAGGGAACCTTTGCTGCAGGTATTTTACAGCCCTTTCTCCAGAGCTGCTGTGAGCACTGCTGGCTGCTGGAAGCTCCCACAGCTGAGAATTGGGAGCATTTCCACTGCACTGGAGCAGCACTGCAGCAGGGAAGGAGGAATGCCCTGGCCTCCCTCCTTCTGTCCTGCCCATCCATCTCCTACCACACTCTTGGCTGTCTTGGGCAATATTATTAGGAAAGTTAATGCAAGGAACCTTTTGGCCAGTTGAAGAGGTCAAAACCAGAATAGAACTATCTTTTGTTGTTTTTAATACTTCACTGCACTTTCCATTCACCTGACTGTCCTAAAACCCATTAACATGTGCATATTAAATTTTCTAATCGGGGTCTTTCTGCACAGATATCAGGAAGTTGTTCCCACCCAGCACCTAATTCAAACTAGTTTTGTCTGGCAAAAAAATAAAGAGCTTTCCAGAAGGTACTAGAAGGAAACAATTAGCAGACAATTCTCCATGACTGCTCTTGACAACATTGTACACTTCATTATTGTTTGTCATCTCTTGTCCTCAGCACAAAAGCAGACAAAGATTTTCCCAGGGGTAAATCTCTGTCAAAATGTGCTGCTATGCTGACAGGTTCAAATTAGTGGTTGATGGGAATTACCATAAAACTTGGCATCCTTCCTCTTTGTCACTGAAAATTAAATTTAATTGATGAAAGCAGCAGCAGGTGGAATTAAAGCTTGTCTGTTTAACACTCTAGTGATAGATAGCAGAGATTTAGGAAATTAATTCTGAGTTTAGAGAGTAGCTGGTGTGAAAGAACAGATCAGAGCAGCAATTGGGGAACTTGGGTAATAGAAGGGCCCAGTGTGTGATGGGTATGAGACAGCAGACTGGAAGGTGAAGAAATTGTGGCATGAACAAAAAAAGGAAGAGAAAATTCGACATTCAAATGGAGAAGTACAAGGAAGGGAAAGATGGTTTCAATAAAAATGAATGGGTTTTTTTATCCAAACTATTCATGTCCTTTTTGTTTACAGACAGATGTTGGTCAATGTTTTTCACTGGCTAGATTTTTATTTTACAGATAAAAATATCCTCTGTCCTGAAAGCAGGAGGAAAAATGCTTGGAAATCTGTGCTCATTTCCCTGCTCTGCTGTGAGGTTTTTCTGTGCATTTTCAAATGCAGTTGTCCTACCTAGACCATGACTTAGGTGCTCTGTTGAGCATCCAACATCTACAGCAATAGAGACACTTGTAGCAAAAAAAAATAAAACTCATTAAACCTGGAAAACCACTGAAGAAATCTACTTTTCTGAGCTATTAATAAAGAAGATTGGATGTAGAGCTGTGAATGAACAAACCTGAATCTTTAATTTCTTAGGATTCTTTACTTTGTGTGGTTGTTAAAACCCAGAAGTTTTCATGAACTTATGCTTATGAACTGAACAATAAAACTTCAAAAGGAGTTTAAATAGGATTACCCAGGCTAAATCTCAGGCTTTAATACTCAGCTCTTTCTTGATCCACATAGAACACTGCCTGTTGATAATGCAGGGCAGATGGTGTACAAACCCCCAGCCTCCAAAAAATCGTGTTAGCACAGCTTCATTTAAGAGGCTGGAAGTGTTTGGTCTGCATTTTAATATCATAGAACTTAATCTGTTTAACATGGCTAGGAGAACAATATTTTCCACTCTGCATTCAGAGAAACTTTCCACGACAAACACTGGGGAAAAGGTTTAAATAAGTCATGAAGAATTGGTCTTTTTTTTCCTCCTCTAATTTTTTGCCTTTTCCTATTCCACCAGGAACCTCTGCTACAGCATTCCCAGGTTCCACCAGACAAATAACACACACATTTTCACCATCCACTGCTTGTTTTGCTGGTTCTCAGCTTGGGAATAAGATTGGCATCACTTGTTCTGTGCAAGGGATTCCTGGAGGATTTGTGGGAATCTGAGCCACAACCAGCTCTTAAACCTATCTATTGGCAAGTGCAGCAAATAAAGCTTTGCTGTTTATTTCTTCTAAAGATATCAAATTATCATGCAGTGAATGTACTTATTCTCTTCTCTGCATAATCCTGTCAATTAAACATCCTGATCTTTCTTGTTTTCTTTCTCACACACATTTCAGACAAACACTGAGCTGTAACATCACTTTTCTGTGACTCCTCAGTTTGGCTGGGGAATTTTTCCAGCAAAGTCTCTCATCCTTCTCACAGGACAGCAGAAACACTCTGCCCCAAATCAGATCTTCCCCTTAACACAAATCATAAATCACTTTGGTTAGCCTCTTACTTTTTGGTTTGTATTGAGCAACTCACACCAGTATTTATGAAGATGTCAAAGTGCAATTCAAGGTTTTCACAGGCTTTCAGTTTACTATGCTTAGAAATAAAAAAACAGAATAGTCACATTACCTGCACTTTCCAGCCATTCCTGTAGGGTTATTAGATAAAAATGAAAGGCAGAAACTTCCCAATGAGAAAGGAAATGGAAATGCCTGGTAGGACAATACTGCAAATCAGCACCAGAAGGAACCTGGTGAGAATGGCTACTGAGCAAGCAGGCAGGTTCAAAAGCAGCCAAAGGGAAGCAGGTACATGAGGGCACAGAGCACCATTTTCCATCCCAATATTTTATTTGAACCGACCTACTTGGCACCACGAAGATTTCAGATGCTTCTGTTGCTAAATTACTTCTGTAACTCACTATAAGGAGCCTGGAGCAGCAGTCAGTGTTAGTCTTGTATTTGTAAACCACCTTCTAAAAAGTTACTTTTTAAGACTCAGGACATCAGTTTGGGAAGTTTTATCCTTCCAAAAGGGCATGCAAAATGAAAACAGAATGGAAATCTCTTTTTTACCTCCACTGTGGGTTTATTTTTTAAATTCCAAGCAATGGCCAGTCCAGCCATCATCTGCTGCCTTCCAGCTCTCCCCTGCCAGTGGCTCTGGCCAGACCATTTACAGCAGAAATTATTACATGCTCCTCTAACTGATACTTGGCCTCACACCAGAGGAATTCTTATGCCCAATCGTGCATAACACTCATAATATTAGACAGATTAAATTTTATTTTGTTTCTAATAAAATGTGTTAACCATGAAGTCCAATAATGGAATCCAACTCTTCTCTCAGCCCACTATTTCTCCATTTTTTTTTATTTAATCTGTTATCTCTGCTAATATTTTGGGTAGAACCAAACCAATTATGTAATAGCTGTTATTACACATTCAACTATAATTATTCCTGGCTGCCATAGCAGGATTCAGGATTTTGGTGCCCAGGATACAGTGTGCTCTACAGAGATAGAATAATTTCTGTGCAACCCCCTGAAACTACAGCTTTGTATGGGGTAAAAGACACACAGAAGAGCTTGGATCATCTGATAGGGCACAAAATCAGGGAGTCAGTTTTGAAAATCCTAGGGGAAAAAGGTCCAGAAAGGGTGGGGAAACAAAAGGAAGAAAATGCAAAGCAAATTGAAACAATTGATGTTTTGCTTTCTGTGCTGGCTCAGGGGCTGTGCAGGAGGCTGGGATCTCTGCCATGGCACTGTTCAGCTCTTGGAACCCTGGATGCTGAGAATTTCAGATTTTCTGTGCTGCCAGGCACTCACCCCCAAGAGAACACTGCATGTGACCTGAGGCTGTGGAGAAGCTTCCAAAATGGAATGATAGAACTGAGATTGTGGGTGTGGAGTTTGAATATAAGTGTGTAATGTCACAGGGTGGAAAACTTAGAGTTTAGGTTTTGGAATACAGTAATATATATAAGGCAAGATGGAGGTTTTAGGGCAGAAGTTGGTCCTTCTTCTTCACCTTCTTCTCCATGGGTTTGGGTGGTTTTGTGTAATTGGACAGAAATGTTCACATTGCGGGCACAGGTGGTTGGTTATTGGGTTAAAAGTAAAAATAATTTAGGTGTCATTTCTTAATTGGGCAGTTTATCCTTAAAAGGTCTTGTAGAGAGAGAGAGAGATGCATTCCATTTTTAGTTTGTTAGAGTGAAGTGCTGTAGAACTCATGGTTTGTGAGACTGTGACATGGATAAGAACTAATAAACATCTGGGTCTGAGCAAGAAATACCATCTTGTGATTTAATCCTGACCCTGGCAGAAAAGAGGTGAAGAATCCACACTCAGCCACAGAATTGTTCTCCACATCCAAACCCACAGCAGCCACAAACCCCCACATTTCCACCAGAGTGTGCAGAGCAGCCTTTGAGCCTGCCCAGCTCCACGGCTTCACCTGCACTCCAGGGAAAGACACTCAGAGCTTGGCTCGTCCCTTAATTAAATCATGCTGCCCCCATTAAGCTGGATTGTTTCTATTTCAGTATAATGGTTTTACTTTACTTTAATATTTCCCCCATTTGGGACAATTTTACAGACCTAGCTTTCATGTATTTTTGGTCCCTGACATTTTCCTTTGCCTAGTGAGTGGAAATTATCTCAGCATCCTCTAATGCCTCTGTTCTTTCAGCAACACTCATTTAGAGGGTACACAAACACTTCCAAGTGTTGATATTTTGAAATCTGGAGCTAATTACATTAATTTATTTTCAAACAGCCTTATCAAGAGAAAAGCAAGAGGGGGCTGGATTTCCTGCTGTAGCACCTGAAGGTGACAACTTTTTTATTATTATTTCCCTCTTCAGATGTCCTCTGAGTACTAAAACAAGCAGCTTGTAGGAAAATGCAATATTTTACTGCACTAACTGGTGTAATCCAAAAATAAACTGATACACCCAAAAGAAACAACCACATTCTTGGGCGTGCAACACTGAGTGCAATGGCAAAGGAGTTGCAGGAAGCAGGTTCAGTAAAAACCCATAGAAATAAACCCACAGACCCCCACTCCCATACCAGGCAGAGTATTTCCTGGTTCTATTTAACCTCAGACAAATCTGTCACCCACCTGAGCTCACAAGTGACCAACATCCTCATCATACTCAGTGAAAACTAAGATGTTAAGCACACATTAAATAGTAACAGGTACACAGATACTGCACCTCCAGAACTTGAAACATCCACACACAAGCACAAAAGTGAAGCTTCCATTTACCCAAATCTTTGAAACCCTGGACATGTGAAGCATCTGTAACCACATATTAAATTTGCTCCAAGGAAAAAAATATGCAGAAAAACTAAAATAGTTTTAAAAGATGCTTAACCAGGGCTAGTTTCCCAAGCAGAAAATTAAATCTGCCATTATTTTCCATTCCTCAGGATTCTTAGAAGAGCTTCATTCCCCATTGAGGAAACTCAAGTTTTTATTTTAGTTTTGCCCTGGTCTGCCCCACAGCTTCTGGTCTTATCAAACTCCACCATGTTCAGCATCTGCTGAATTGGTTGCTCAATATGATCTAACAAACAACCCAAAACTTCAAGGATAAAGCAGAATTTCTTGATTTGAAGAAAAGAGAGAAAGGGGTTATGAGGGATAGAACTGTTGGGGAAAAGCAGAGTGAGTTTACTTCTCCACAAGTCCATAGAATTTATATAATGAAAGAAAGAAAGACAGAAATAAAGAAAATATTTCTTTTTTTCTGTTCGGTTCTTACACAATTCACAAGTATACCATTTAAAAATTAATAACCAGCTAATAAAATTTAATTCCCTTTGCCCCGACAGAATTTTTCTTGGCCTCAGAAAATTCACTATATTTTCTAAGGGAGTTACAGAAAGGCAGTGATCTTAAGCTGGCATCAGCATATACAGTGCTAAAACCACTGAGATTTATTTTTCTTTCTTAACATAGGAAAGAAAAGTTATTTTTTAACACATACAGAGCTCAGTAGAAAGACAAATCCCATCCCTGTTGCTTTCAGATCATGTATATATGGAATTAAAATGAACTTACTGTTTTTCTACTGCTGCTTCAAAGTTGCATTGTTAGACAGAGCCTCCAAAGAAGCAGGAGGGTGAACTACTGTGCTAGTTTCAAAAGAAGCAACATTACTAAGCCCATTCAAAAGAACATAATTAAAAACAAAATTAAAGTGACCCAAATCAAAAACGTTCTAATTAAAGAAAATAAAGCATACGTACAAAAAAAAAAAAACCAAACAAAACCAAAAACAACCCATAAAAGAGAAAAATAAACACAGCTAAGAACTTTCCCTGTGGGAGCCTGAAGAGCTCATTCTAACCCTGCTCTGGGGGTTTTTGCTCTGGGTTCTCTTTGGCACAGGTGGGTTCCCTGTGGTTTCAGGTTTAGTTTCAGCTGGGTTTCAGCTGCCCAGTTTTTGGAGCAGCTGCTCCCTGCACTCCACATCAGAAATGTGCCTCTGCTCTGGGGCTCTGGGTCCCACCTGTGCTGGGTTTGTGGCTGGAATTCTGCTCTGGCTGCAGCAGGGAACACTCACACTCGCTGTGGATGTGTCAAGAGAACAAGAGTTTTAGAAATTCTGGCAAAGCCACAGAGCTTTAGATGTGTCTGGGTCACCACGAGGAGCTCACTTGATACTGAGACTGGGTTTAATTTAGTAAATATTTGTAGTCCAGGGTAGTGTAAATGTGTGGTGGTCTTTGTGGCTGTTCAATGACACACTGTGACTGGCAGAAACGTGTTGGTCAGTGCACATCTCTAGAAAGAACCAAGTCTGGGATCAGCTGGAATTGACCTTGAGGTGGATATTCCAGAAGGTCTTCTGCTAAACGGAGTAAAATTTNTCAAAAACGAAAAAAAATTTTAAACCCCTAAAAAAAAAAAAAAAAAAAAAAAAATTCCAAAAAAACCCAAAACCAAACAAAAAAAAGCAAAAACAAAACCAAAACAAAACGAAAAAACACCAAAGCAAAAAAACCCAATAGCAACAACCAAAAAACCCACCACACCAAAAAGAAAAAAACCACAAAAACAAAAAAAAACCCCATCAAACAACAACAACAAAAGCCCCAAAAAAATCACTGCCTGGCTTTCACGTGTACATGTCATGTGCTTAACCCATGGCTGGCTGCTCCTCAAGGGCACAGGCACCATCTCCAGAAGGTTCTTTTGTGTTCAACAAATATCCCCCCTCAGCCACTGCTCTCTGATCCAATTTTACCCTGACTCTGCCTCTGGGAATGTTGAGTTTTCCAGGCTGTGGTTTTGTCTCTGGCACTCCTCACAGAGAGCTCCAATCCCTGTGTGCAATAAACTCCAGGGCTGCAGGGGAAAGGCACCCAGCTCTCTGTGACATCTCATCTCATCTCATCTCATCTCATCTCACCAGCTCTGCCAGATCTGCAATACCAGAGTCCTTAGCACATATTCATGAAGTCCTTGCAGCTCGTTAAGGTCTGTGATTCCCTCACAGCCATGCAGAAGGAATATATTTTGAAATATCCATTTTGCCTCTTCTCTGCCAGAATAGTTTGTAGCAGCTTACAACGCTTTCCATGCAATTCCCAATTCTCCTGCTCTGTCAGAGTCAAACATTGCTGCAAGCTGTGGTTCTAGGCTAAAAGAGCCTCCTCTCCTTCCACCACAGACAGATATTTTCATATCAGTGTAGCCTGGAAAAGAATAACTGGGGGGGAACTGTCCCCTGAGGGCATTGTTTTGCCATCATATTTATTTGTTTCCCATCTCTTTTGTAGCCTGTCTGAGAGGAAAGTCCCCTGCTGGCAGTACACTTCTGTTGTTAATGTTTCTTTTGTCACTGCTTCTCACAACATTTTCAGAATATTCAGGTTTTCCTCCTAATGAAGTCTCCTGCTTCCCACTTGTCCAGTCTGGTCTCCATCAGCCACCTCACCTCACATCTTAAACCATGCCAGCAATTCTTTCATATCTATTTGTTCCTGGTTTTGCCCTCAGCAGGTACCTCCAGACTTGTACCACTTAAATGACTCTCCTAAGTTCTTGTGTCATATTCAAGAAAACAGCATGCTGCATTTCCCTCTGGCTTCCAGGAGGCAAGGAATTAAACAACTTCTAATTTTTTCTTCTCATCTATTCTTCTCATCATCACTCATTTATTCTCAGATCAGTGACAAATTAACACTGATTGCACCAGTGCAACCCCTTCTGATCTTTTGGAGTTTGCAGCCAGTGAATCTCCATTCCCTCTGAAATAAAAAATACAGATGCCTGGGGAATGCAGTCAGGGCTGTCCTGTGTGGCTTCCTGCAGTGACAAACCTCTGGCAGGTGCTCCTGGTTGCTTCAGCATCCCAAGGGTGAAATTTGGTTTGTGTCTGCAGGTTTGCTTCTTCACATAGCCCCAGATTGCCACCAGAAATTCCTTTCAGTGGCAGAGAAAACAAATTATTTCCTTTTGGAAAAAAGTTGCATTTGGCAGATCTGTGCCCTAAAAGCAGGTGTGCTGGGGTGGGAGGGAATTATTCAGCAGCCCACAGGTGTTTCAGTCTTGGTGGCTCAGATGTGGCCCCACCTTGAGCTCAGCCTGGAGATTTCAAACAGGAATTATAGGTCAAGAAAACAAAACAATTCCACATCTAAGCACATGCTGCAGATAAATGTTTGTCTCAAAATCCAGCGCAGCTATTGCATTGCTCTAAGATCCAGTAGAGCCATGAACTGAAGCCACATCTGTTTGAAAAACTCAGGAGTAATAAATGATCTCCAGAAACACATCACTTGTTTGACAACAATCTTATTTAAATAGAAATAAGATCGAAGACAAAACGTGGTCTATGAACAAAATTTGGATGTAATGATTTCAATAGTCTCAGGTTTTTGAGAGGTCTCAAGGGAAAAAAAAAAAAAGAAGTGTTTAAAAAATTCCCACCTGGCATAAAGAATTTTCTTTTTTTTTTAACATTTTGTTTGGGCATGAAAGTGAAGAAAAACTACCCCAAAAAAAAATTTGGAGGGATTTACGCTGCCATTGGCAGCACAGGAAAAACAGTATTTTCATAATTGACCTTGAAATGGAAAGCTGAGAGCTAACTCATTTAATTCCAGCCCACATTTATTTCATCACGTTTGTCAGAATAGGGAGTTAATTTTTCTCTCAGTGGTTGAGAAAACATCCCAGGTAATCAGCAAATCAGAGAGCTCTGTCAGGGAGAAACCCTGAGTTCCTCATATGAAACCAGACCAGGCATTTCTGAAGTCCAAGAGCAGCACAGACTGAACACCTGGAAAGGAGAATTTGCTGTTTGGAATTGACTTGTCAATGGTGAGGGGGATGTAATTTTGAAAGAAAATCGATGCACAGAGATGGTAGTGGAGCTGAACAGTAAACAGTTGGTAAATGAATGCTGTATGGTCTGAGCCCAAAGCCTCCTTGGTATTTTTTTTTCTAGGAAATCAGGCTGCATTTATTTTTAATTTGAATCCTGATTACCTCAGGTGCCACTCACTGCTGAATATAAAATCTAGCCTGAAAGCAAAACTACCAACACACATTACAGACAGTCAATCCAACTGGTGGATTCCTCACTAGGTTCTTAACTATTTATGTCCAGGAATTTTCATTGTAATACTTTATTTTATAGTAAGCTAAATTATAGAAGCATTTCCTTCTGCATTCAACTGAAGTTATTAAAAATATTGTTGTTCCTTCCAAAGTCTCACAAATTATGCATCACTTTTGAGAAGATTAAAAATGTTCCTGCAGGATGCAGGAACCTGGTAGCTGTTAAATTAACACAGAGACAAAAGGAAAATGTGAGGCATGAAAGAGGGCAGAGAAATCAAAAAGGAAAAAAAAATCACCAAACCCTCCTTGCAAGCTTCAGCAGAGAGAGCTGGTTAATATCCTTTGTTGGAATCCAAAACACAGGGAACTCTCAGAACTTTGGGGCTGTAAGCCAAAGCTTAGAATTAAACACAGGATTTGATCTGAGACCTTGGAAAAAGCTTCCAAACTTGGGTGCTGGAAGTGAGAATGTGGATTTATAGTTTAAAGCAGAGACATGTTAAGTGGAGGAAAGTTCAGAGTTTTAGAGTTTAAGATATAGAAAAAATTAAAGTAGTTATAGAGGTAAACAAGGAGTTTAGAATGCAGCACTGTAGGTTTGTGTGTTATAACATGATTGGCTAAGAAAGCTCACACTGTAGCATGGGTCCATAAGATGAAATATTTAAGGATTGGGTCAAAACCATAAATATCCTTGTTGGCAGTGTTTTATTGGTCAACAAATCCTTAAAAGATCTTGTAACCAAGGGTCTTGTGACCTTCTGAACCATGCTGTGAAGATGTGAGCCTATGTAGAAGACAAGGAAATAAACCTCATAATCAAAAACAGCTCAGAGGCCCCATCTTTAAATTATTCAAAACTCCCCACAAGTGAATAATCACATCCTTCAATGCCAAATTCAGCTCAGCAGCGTGAGCCAAAATCCTCCCTTGGCTTGTGGCAGCCCAGTGCCTCGCCAAGCCACGACTGCCAGTGCTGTTTGCACTGTGCACAAACCACATCAGCTCCCAGCCCTGTGTGCCCCAGCGTGTCCAGCACGGCTCCAGGAGCTCCTGCTGGGCTCTCCTGGGCCAGCTCCAGCAGCCCTGGGCTGGTCAAGGTGGCTGCCCACAGCACAGCAACACAAACGTGGCCCTGGAACAGGTGCCAGCAGCAGATGGTTGTTGTTGGGCTGTTTTCCTTTGGGGTGTTGTCATCGTCTTTCTCCCTCCCTGGTGGTGATGCTGAAGCAAAGTCCAGAACATTTCATTAGTTATAAAGTTGTGACATTGTCATTTGCTGCAGAGCTGCCCAGACTGAACTGGTTTTCTCAAGTAGACAAAATAGGGGGTAGAAAACATTTCGGTGAAGAGAATAAAGCAAAAAGGGGCATTTCCTTTTTGGAGGAGGAGGTGATTTGATGCAGGGATTTTAATCCCATATTTAACATATTTCATCTATTCATACAGTGTCACAGACCAATTTGTGCACTGAGTTCAAGAGCTGCTTGAGGAAAACAGTTTGTCTTTCAGAAGATCTACCTTGTTTTTCAAGTTTTTTGTTGGTTTTTTGGGTTTTTTTTTGTTTTTTTTTTTTTTGCTGCATGAAGGCAGCATCTATTTATCCAGATATGCAATAATAGAGTGACAACAGTTTAGAAAAAGCAGGCAATGAATGTTCCATGTGTGTTTTGCAGCTGTTGAGCTTATCTAACTTGCTGGCTTTTGGGATCAGGCAAATATATCCTGATCCATGACTGGGATCCCTCGGGTTTAGCACAGTACAGAATCATTATTCACACTAATATAAGATTTCTTTAGCTGCTCATTCAGCTTCTCTGTGAGGCAGCCTAGAACCTGGACACAACCTTATGATTGGTAATAATTAGCTCTGAATTTCATGAAAAATGTCAGTGGCTGAAAGGAGGACCATTGGGAACCTCCATATCCTGTCCAGGACACATTTTGGCATTTTATTAAGGATTGTAATTCAGCTGAAAGACTCTGGCTTTATGGCTCTACATTTCTTCTCTCAGTGGCAGATATTCATCGTTGAATGACTCCAGAATATTCAATCATTGGGTTTTATGTTTTTAAAGCCCAACATCAAGAGAACATGGGCACCCTGATATATTATTGCAGATCCAGTAAAAGAATTGGCAGGAGGAGAGCTTTTTGTTAGACAGATACATAACAATGGACACACAGTGGGATAGACAAAGCAATGATTTGATATTGCTGTGATGACTAAAAAAAACCCCAAAGCCAAAGATTTAGATGACTGCTTTTCTTATGAGAGATAAAAGTAAATTCCTCAAAGGAATTCATTAATGTAGGAAAGCTACTATGGCTCTTTGCTTAAAGACTCTCATGTTTGGCACAATTTTATATAATTTCATGTTTTCAAATAATGATTCTGTGATTCTGTTATAAGGAGGGAAAAGATGTTATTTTTAAAACATTTTATGTTTCATGTTAATTTCATTCTGTAGTCATCAGGGTTTGAGCTATGTACATTTAAGTGTTTGCCATCAGATAAAGGTCACAGAAGGATAATATTTTGGAAGGCTGTGGAATTGCCCAACTAAACTGTGTTTGAGCTCAAAATGGTGTCTCCCAGCTGAGTGCTATTTTAAAACAAAGTACATCTTCAGATATAACCATTTTGTCATGTCACAGACAGCAAGACAGTCCTATTTAGGCTTTCACAGATAGTATTTAGATTGCATAATTCACCTTTCCCATTAAAATATAGATCCTGCTTCCAGAATAAACAGTCTGCCTTCCTTCCCTTCTATTACTGATCACAACTTTTGACACCACAGTATATTAAGGCAATGACATTTTGCCCTTGTTCAGTTTTCTTGTTGGCACAAGAAGGAAAATGATGATAAAAAAAAACATGGAAAAGAGCCCAGCCATGAGAATTCAAAAGACCTCACTCTCATTTGAGTAAACAGCACAAAAACCTACTCAGAAGAGGAAAATGAGAATATTTAGGAGTTAAATGATTCTTCTGATTACCTTGACTACAGGAAGTTGATACAGTTCAGCCATACTGAATGCACTGTGCCACTCCATTATGAAACCTTTACATAAAAGGAAAATACAGATTTTTTTTTTAAAAATCCCCATTTAATAACCCAAAAGAAAGGTTACAATAAAATCTTTGACATTTAGCTCCAACAGGTTGAATATGTATTCAGGTGGAAACAGTCAAGAAGAGTTTCACCCTTAAACTGCATTCTCATAAGGCCTGTTTGATCCTGATCTGTTGAAAGAAACGAGGTGGACACTGGCAGTAGAAACTCTAACAGTAATAAAATGGTTAATTTGACATTTTTTCCTAGATTTTCGACTGCTACAAGATATGTGGGAAATATAATGCAAAGCTAATTCAAACTGCTCAGAGTAGCTGGCTAGCAGTGAAAGCTAAGTAACTTTTCCTTGCATGTTTGTTTTCTCCTTTGTTTAGGTCTGCTTTTCAGTCAGAGGCATTTCAAAGTCAGTTTTTGTTACACAAGAGGTGAAAAAAGAGCATTACCATATTCAATTTCCCACAAATGTCTGTCGTAGCAGTAAAAGCAGATGGCACCAGAAACAAATGAACATCAACTCTTCTTGGAGTACGTCTAATGAGCACAGGTTGGGCTTGATGAAGTTAATGACTTTTGAAAATTCATCAATTTTTATGCCACAAAAAGAAATCGCAGCAAACATTTCCTGTAGCGTGTAATGCTTTCATCCAGGCACAAAGTTAATTTAATGGTCTTTCAAGGGCTGATCTTGTAAAAGGTCTCAGAATTGAGATCTTGATGAAGAAACTAAGGTCACTCAAAACTTTTTCAGGAGTCTGCTGGCAGCACACGCACCCAGCTGAAGGAGCTTGGTTTGTTCATAGGCACTGCTGAAACTCTGCAGTGCCAAGAGGATTTTTTTGATCTATTAGCTGGGCATTTATTGCTGATCTTTCTGAAAGACCTGCCCTGGGTTAACTTCTGCCCTGGACTGGTTTATTTATGCTGAAAATGCAGTACAGGGCTGTAGATGATATGGCCAAGGATGCACATGATTTCCAGCAATCTGAATTTCAATCTGCTTGAATTTACATATCTCTTTTTGCCCTGTATGGAGCTGGGACTTAACAGTCCATTACCCCGTGGTTCTGAAGGCATAAAGGGTTGGTAAGGCAGGACAATGAAACATTTACACACCTGCACCTTGTACAAAATTTCTGCCTGGGAGTCTTGTAGGAATTTCCACAGAACCCTGATTAAATCATTCCTATGTGAAGAACACGTTGCTATGCCTATGATTTTTAAAGGTTTCACTTATCTCTGCTATTATTTTCCTACTTTCAGCTCAAAAGGAGCTCAGATTTTTCATGCTTGACATCTCCTTCTCTGCCCTGTTGTAAGTGCTTTTTGCTGTGAAATTCCACGATAAAAACCATGAAGGCAGCCCCACACTCATCTCACTTCCATCATTTTGTCATTCTGTGGGATTTCCAGTACTTCCCCTTGCAACATCCTCCCTAAAGGCTCCAGGAAAAAGGGGACATAAAAGCCATTGATAACAAATATAGACATTAAGACTTTTCCTACAAAATGGTATTCATGTTTCTTCTGCAAACATTAAAAACCAGGCACCTGGAGAAAAGAGATAACACAAATATTCTCTGGAAGAGCTTTCTTCCTCCAAGCACTTTTGAGAATTTGCAATTCACATCTAAACTGAGCAGACTTGCAAATTCCCTGTCTGTGGACATAGGCATTAAAGCATGGGTGAATATGGACATTAGGAATTCAGCTCAGGTTAATACACCCACAGAAAGCTAAAAGGCAGTCACACCACACTGCCTCCAAAATGGCCCAATAACATTGAAGTGACAACATTTAATAGGATTTGGCCGTAAAGATGTAGGAACAGGCACTGGATGTTCTGAGGGAGGTCCAGCTTCAGCTCCACAACCCTAAATAATAACTCATTGTAGGTTACTTCTGAGTGTCTGTGCAGTCAATGAAACTTTGTGAATTAAGTTCAGTTGTTTCTCAGAGAGCAGGAAAATGAAGTACAAATCTAACTTACTGCAAATAAAATATTGTCACTTCTTCACATATGCCCAAAATCTAAGAAGTATTTTGAAGGAGTTGGTCTCCATGCCTCACAAAACTATATAAATATTATTTATGACAGTAATGTTTAGATGCAACGTAAAATTTAGAACACCTGTAATTTGAGATTTTGGGTTGAAACCAGTAAAGACAGATTTTCAAAATATTGCTCAAGGTGACCTTTTAAATACCAAATAACTAATATATTTGCCAAAGGAATAAGCTCAATAAAAGTAAGAGAATTTGTTAAAAAAAGTTCTGAACATTAATATCAGGTGACATTTATTAGGATCAGAGCTCTTATAATGGTGAATTCAGACCTGATATTCAGGAATAGGGTTTTGTCAATATGAATAGAAAAAGACAGGAAAGAAAGAAGCCTGAAAATGTGGACCCATTTGAGCATTGGTATGAATACATTAAAGAATGCCAATGAATTTTCTCTAGCTGAAGCATACTCATTTCCATATCACTTACTAGAGATGATTACTTAACATTTTAGTTAATATTCAATGTTAATTAGATAGACTGGCGGGAGAGACATGGCTCAACATCTTGTGCCTTTTCTCTCTCCTTTATTAAAGCAACTTTGGCCTCAGGACAGCAAAGGATTTTGCTATTTAACATGAGTATTATTAAGTATATTAAGCATCATCTCAGCAAACAGACTGTGAGTTTTCAAGTGGTTTTCTGTTAAGTTTTCTCAACTTCCTCTTCAATAGTGTGAGTTATTCCATTATATTCAGTACAACATTTCTGGGGAGAGGAACATTCATCAGGTCAACATCCAAGGTGCCAGAAAGATTCAGCCAGAAAAAGTTCTTTGATTTAGACATTTTGGCCCCCTGCTTTGAATCTTTTTTTTCTTTCCCCACTTACAAATCTTTGTATAAGCCATCAAATACTCCACTGATCCCTAGGCTCACACAAGTCTGCTTGTTTTTGTAATTTCTAACAGCTGCAACCTCGGCAGCACTGCTGGGTTTAATTAACCTGACAAAGAGCCCTCTCCCTCGAGAAGAAGAAGAGCTTTTATTCACCACAGAAGACTCAAATATTAGGACAGACCCGTGAATCAGGAGGGCTGAAGTTTACTGGAGATGTTCATATCCACAGACAATAAGGAAGGCACTTTATTTGCCAGGACCTGGAGTTTAAGCTCATGTGCAACGTGGTACAGAGGATCTGAGTAAAAAACAGATGGCTCCGCTAGGCTGGGGCAGGATCCTCTGTAGCCTAGCAGGAGTCACTGGAATCTGATATGGTTGGCTGAGAATTTTCACTTCCAGGATTCTGGAATAGCCCACAACACTTCCACACAACTGGCCTGCTGCAGGGACCCCCTGGGTATTGCTGCTCCATTTGCTCCTTTTCTGGATGCACTCAGTTTCATTTCTCACTGAAGTAACACGGGAAAGCTGACTAGAATTTCCCAAAATTCACTGATAAAAGGCTCTTCTGTGCAGACAGCACTCTGCCACATGAGCATGGCTGTAACAGCACCATACAGATGAGGTCTGGCTGAGAGTTTGTCTGCTCCAGCCCCTGCCAGAGTAACTTTGCTCTGTGAAGGCAATAAAACACATGAACAGGAGCAGGCATGTAACAGTAAATGGGATATGACAGCATCTTTCCTCTCACTGCAGAGTTCCCTGGAATATGATCCCTCTGATCCCTTTCTCTTCCCTCTTGTCTAACAAAAATCTGCAGCTGGAAGGTTCAACCTGTTTATCACCAGCACAACTAAACTTCAGCTCTCTGGAGCCACGGCTTATAAATGAAAAAATCCTGGCTAAGCCTCCAAATGCTGGCTGCAGGCTGCAGCCAGTGGCCCTCAGCAGCGTGGGCTCTGTCAGAGGGAGCTGCCAATCCCTCTGCAGCAGAGCAGGCTCCAGCACCATCTGCCTGTGAGCCAGGCTCCCCTGTCCTGCCCAGGTCCCTCCTGCCAAGGCTGGATTAAAACATCTGCAGCCCTTCAGCTTCAGGCATGGAATTTCCTGCCTGTCCTTGCACCCTGGGGTTCAGGTGCTGCTCCCTTGCTTCTGTCCTGCTTTATTCCTGCCTGGATATGCTTAGGGTGAGGAGCTGGCTTCCCTTGCAAAAATAACTTTGTTAAGCTTAAAGGGAAGCTTTTTTAGACTTCTCTCATAAATCAAGTTTCCTATTCCTGCTGCTTTCCCAACTCACATGCATCTTCCTTTGCCAGCTGTGTGCCCAGTGTTACACAGGGACTGTGTGAAGTGACTCTGGCTTTATGGCTTTACATTTCTTCTCTCAGTGACAGATACTCAACTTTGAATGACTCCAGAATATTCAGTCCTTGGGTTTTAGCTGAGCTGGGAGTGAAAGGGGCTCTGGGTGGTGGAGAAAATCTGTCAGGGCAGGGCATTATGGACAGAGAAACCTCATCTGACCTCCAAGGGAGTCCCTTGAATACCAGGAGGGACTGAGAGGATTTACAGTGATGGAAATTTATGAGCCAGTTTCTTCTTAAGTTAACATTGGATCTTTGCCTATGGATAACACATGCATTTATGAAGACATAGAAAAAAGAAAAGGAGCTGTTTGAGATCAGTAATACAAGGAAATGCTTAGGAAAAAGAAAAAAAAAAAGATTTTTAAAAAAATTATTTTCACCAGTGGTTTGGTGGTGGGTTTTTTTTCATTTTTGATTGTATTAAAAGTTCTGAGAGAAAAAAAGTTTGAAAAACCCATCTCCCAAAGTCATTCCCAGTGATCACAGAAGAGCAGGAAGTTTACCAAGGACAAAATGACTACTGATAGTTTAATTTACCACTGTCACATCCCACTATCCACTTGCCAGGGCTCATTCATTTCCCAGCAGAGGCTTCACAGGCAGGGCTGAATAAACACAGGATTTATAAGCTGAGAGTGTATAAGACAGCCCTGAAACCCTTTTCCTGTGTGAGCAGCAGCTGTGCTGCCCCTTTGCTGATGCAGATGTGGCCACAGGCTGTCTGTGCTGGCCACGGGGCTGTGTCCTCACCGTGCTGGGAGTGCAGTGGCAGCACAGCAGGCCCTCCATCCCGTGGCCTTTTCCATTTCCAGCTCAGCTGGCTCCCCAGAATAATTATCTGCTTGAAGTGGATTAGAGAATTTCTGTAGTGAGGCTGCCAGTGGTAAATGCAAAAATCTGTAGGCACGCCTACTCATAAATGAGAAATGTCAACTGTTCCTCGCCCTGCTCTGAAAGATGGGGATTGTTACATGGCAAAAATCAGAGCAAAACCATGTTGTTTTGCTTTGTTTTAACCATAGGGATTTTCGTTTTATTTTTGGGGATTTTTTATGTTTTATTTGTTTTTTTCCTGTTAAATTTCTTTCTTTAAGATTAGAACTGGAATTATTTTAACCTGGAAAGGGTATTTCTCTTTTCATCCTTTGCAGAAGGTGTTGTCTACACCAGACTTGAATTCACAACAAATGCCTCTCCCTCTGAAATCACATTTTCCAATAATAACCTGCTCATTAAAATGACTTTGCTGTGTGTTTTATTCACTGCCTCAGGTCTTTCTGCCCCGTGTCAAAGGAGTGCTGGGAGAGAACTCTGCGAGGATACCAAAATCTAAACAGGATCTCACAGCCCACTGAGAAATACACCACAATCCCAGAGATCTCAGGGTTTTCTTGAAATGCAGCATCTCCCCTGCCCAGTGTGGGTTTTTTCTGCAACACTGGTGTGTTTGGATTTCTCACCCTCCTGGCCCAGCTGCTGTGGACTCAGCTGAGTGCAGACTGCTCCAAGCTGCACCAGCTGCTTTGAATCCAGTTTTTAAAAACTCTGTCTGCATTGTGGTTTCTTCCTTTGGCTTCAGTTGAAATATTTCATATTCTACCAGTTAAAAATCTGGACTCTCGAGTGTAAAAGGAACTCCAAGTTTCTATCTGAGCACCATCTCAAGATGGAGTTCATGGCTAGCAAAAACCCAGTGAAGCACTAAGATGTTGAGCTGGTTTGGGAAAAAAAATCAGAAAGAAATTAAGGTTCTGATGGAGCTTTCACAAGGCAAGAATGTAATCATGAAAACCACACAGTCAAGAAATAAAATCACTCCAGATGTGATGGTGTGAAAGGCCAGAGTTTGGTAATGAAAACAGAGATTGCACAGGTAATGGAAGCTCATCAGTCACAGATGAGTGACTGTTGAATGTAAGTGAACATATCCAATTGAATATAACTGAATATATCCTATTCAATATAACAATATATTCAAGGCTCTCCAGTGCAGTCCAGAAATAATGCACCCACCAGGGAGGATGGAGAGTAAAGGAGGGGGGTCTGTCACTTGTTTGCAGAGCTGGGAGAAGAGGTAACACACAGGGGGAGCAGAAATGATGGGGTGAAGTCAGGAGGTGGGGAAGGGATGAGAAGAATGAGCTGAGGGCACACTTTGGTCTGGAAAATGTTCCATGAGGTGCCTCAGCCAAGCACAGCACAGATAAAAGACAAACATCTGTACAAGTGTGTAAAACCAGAATTCTCTACCATTCTAAAGCACTCCTTCACAAATAATCCCTTTGTTTAAGAGAGCTATCAATACAGTGAGGAACTTTGCCATTTTAGCAATTTATGCAGGGGTTTCCTAAGGTCAAAATGCACTTTTTCTGTTTGCCTTTTAGTTCTCATGCAAAAATAAATCTTCTTGGTGTTCCATTTCCTGGACTTTGCTAACCTATTCCCATTATCTTACACTCATTGTTTTTCAAATTTCACTGGAGGCTTCACAATCACTTTGAAATCTCCCTTGGCAGGCAAAAGTGCCGTGCACTGAATTTTCTGGTTGAAAAATCTGCTGCATTCTGTGTAGGAGGGCAAGATCCCCAAAATCTGGGAGCTGCACATGGCTCCATGAGATCAGGGCAGGCTGGCCTGGTGGGTGGCACCCCTGTCCATGGCAGGGAATGGGGTTGGAATGGAAGGAGCTTTAAGGTCCCCACCAACCAAGACTTTCCATGGTTCTGTGATCCCAGGACTGCTCTTTGCCCCTGGCCATGGGCCATTCCAGCACCCTGGGGTGTTTCACTAATGTCTGCCCAGAAGAGAAGGACACTTGGAAGCTCACCCTCACTTTTAGCTGCCCAATAACTGTTCCAGTGTGCTGCAAATGTTGTGATTAATTTTAACTTTTAAATGAGTGCTGATAGCAAACTTACCCAAAAATACCTTAAGAGTATGGAAATGGCTCAAAAAAAGGGTCAGATCACATTTTTCTGTTCTTGTTCTAAACAGAAACAGATGAAGAGTTGTCTACTGAAAATTGCTTTATTATACCTGTCAGTGAAACATTTTTGTGCTTCCAGAAGAACTTTAGTTTTTAAGTGCTTCAGCAAAGCACACAAAGGGAAGAAAAGTGATGACCTTACTAACACAGGGCAATTTCTGCTCAGCTTTTTACCCACTTTCAGAATTGGGGTGGTTTTATTCTTTTTCCCAGGTGAAATAGAACCAAAGCAGGAATGCCAATACATTTTCCAGACAACATAGGCTTTTGTTTCTCACTTGGTAATAAAAAACACCTCCTCCTTGCAGCACAGGGATGGTTTTTAAGAAATTAGCTGCAGAGGAAAGCTGACAGGCAGCATTCCTCACCTGTCACTGGACAGCACCACTGCTGGGAAGTGACAAATTTCATACTCAGCTTGTCTGCCAGCCTTGAGGGCTTTCCAGGACATGTTTTTCTGTTTAGTTTTCCAAGATGTAAAGCAAAAACAACGACTCAGAGCACCCTGGACCAGCTCATGGTCAGGCTGCATCTGTAGTGAGGTGATAGCACAGAGGAGAAAGCAAATCCCCATTAATTGTGGGGAAAGCAGTGGCCTGGCCAACTGCAGAAAGGGACAATAATGTCACCAGATTGTCCTTTCAAATCAGGGGATGGTTTTTATTCAGTGTTAATCAGCTGAGGAAAAAATTCTGCATGGTAGTGTTGTAAAATCCCAAATCCTGGCCTTGCAGCTTGTTTTGTTTGCTGCTATCTGCAAGGAGCCACCTGAGCTGGCTTTATTAGAGGAGTGTAGGGGATTCTCAGATGGACAAATCTCTGCATGCAAATGAGTGTGGGTTTTGTTTTACCTATTTCATCTTTAGATGAACACTTCAGCTATAAAAATTCTATCTTATAATAGTTGCTTAATTTTTGAAAGCATATAACAGTCACCATATAAAAAATACTAAAAGCTGTATGCTAATGATTAAGTATAAAAAAGCAGAGGTTTGGGTTTGGTTTTTTTTTTTTGCATTTCTTTGTAAGCTGGATTTCTTCCCCTTTTAATGAAAAAACCCTGCTTTTGGTAGCTTTTTCTCCTAACAGCCAACTCTGCAGACAGTATTGTAGATGGTGCTAACTTTTCTTTGAAATTTTTTTTCCTTCATCAAAGATTCTGAAACAAGATCTTAGTTCACACACTTACTGAACAGGTCAGGAAAAAAGCAAACTTATTTTTGCATAGAAATTTGGGGTTTTCAAGGATAAAGTGCAGCAAGAACTTTTATCAGGTTGTATAAAATAGGCAGCTGAGTGTTGAGACATTAACACGTGTTTGATAACACTCTGAGTAACAAATAAGTTTCACTTCTGCATAGTATTAATTCAGAGTTCAAATTAGATTTATTTTTACTTATTGGATGTATACAAGGTGTGTGGTATTTTGTCTGTGTGCAAAAACCAACCTTATTCTTACAATGGGAATAATGCTGTACTGTCTAAAAAAAAAAAAAAATCATCACCAAGAGAGCAAGCCCAAGTTCCCCAGGATAAATTAAATAAAAACTGCATATGACTGCTGACAAAAATGTGATATTGACCTGAAATGACACCCAAGTCTGCCTCATCTTGGAGCTGTGGTACGTTTTCCTGCAGGTGAAACTTTTGCTGGGTTTAATATTGCACTTGCTCAGAAAGTCTTGTCACCACTGCCTGCCTTCCTGTCTGTCTTAAATTATTGCTGATGTTAAGCACTTCTGCTAAATGGGATCAGGTTAGAAACACAGACTGCACCTCATCAAGCCCACTGATAAACACTGAAATGTCAAAGGGAGTGTTCAGGGAGTGAGGATCCTGATTAATCAGAAATTATTTACCTGGGCTGCCTGTACCCACCCAGCCTGGACATTTCCTGAGAACACCGAGACAGACTGGCTTACCCAGGGAGCAGAGCAGTTCTGAGCTGCCCTCCTGGGCACTCTGTCAGCTCACAGACCACACCTGGGGCTGTATTGCTGTGCTGAAGGAATACAGCTTGGAATTTTTCATTTACAAGAGTACTTTAGTGCATTGAATAGGTTAAATGCTCTAAAGAGCATTTAAGAAAGCATTAAGAGAAATAAAACCAATGACTGGGCTACATTTTAATGAATATTCTAAAAGTCAGTGTCAGGCTGCCAAAAAGAATTTTATCTTTCCCCTCAGGTTTGCAAAGATTTCAGGGATGGTTTGTTCTTGCCTGGCCCAGATGTGTTTTGCAGCTGCAGAGTGAACTGGTGCTTTAGTTTGGGATGTCTGGTGTGCAAGGAGCTTTGTTGAGGGGACATCAAAGACCTCCTCCAGCCTTCACTTCCATGGTGTGCCAGAGGTGAGGGATAAACCCATCACTGGGATGGCAAGTGGTGAAAATAAAACCGGATAAAATTGATGGAAGCTTAAAAGTTAAGGATCTGTGCTGTTGCAAGTCGCTCAGAGAAGATAAATCAAAAAAATACCCAGGTAGCTTAGAGAGAATACAGAAAGGTAAATTGGAAGATCCCTCAGGATCCCTTCTGTCTGATTTTAAGTGATGTGTCAGCACACCAAACACACCCCAAGATCCCAGCAGGAGTCCCCAGTTCCCTCTGTGTGTCCCTCCTGGCACAATTGTCACACTCACAGGCTTCAAACTGTGCAGTGTCGGTCAGAGGAAGACTTAAAGATGCTGGTGGCCTTTGCTCTCCAGGATAAGAACAACTGCTACACATCAAAAAAAACAACTTTCCTAAACAATATTCCTGACAAATAGTTAATGGAGGTAAGAAGTCTGCCTGCTGATTCACTTCACAACTGAAAAAAAAAGAACTGAAACCAGGACCTATATAACTGACCAAAGGACCAAGGACCAAAGACCAAAATAATTGAAAGTCAAGCTCCTCCTGATAGCAGGTCTAGGGTTTTTTCTAGTTTATATGCATTACATAAGTTGTCACAAGTTTTTACACTGTTTCTCATCCAAGGGTTTCCCATACAGTATCATTAGTCTGATGAAGAGGGCTGGCCAGACCCTAATTTCCTGTAATCTTAGATTAGCTTTGGATTCTTATAAATTAAAAGAAATCTGGTACTCCAAGCAGAGCTGTAAATAATCTGGGCAATGCTATCTAAAGGTCAAAACACGTTCTTAAATTTCCAATTAAAGCAAGCCAGAAGGAGAAAAAAGTCAAGTGTTCAAGTCCTATATTGGTTATAATTTTTCAGCACCAGCGCAGTGGATTTCTGATTAGTACAATGCACTGATTTCTTCAAACACTGTTTCAGTCACTGACATGTTGATCATTTATTAATATGATAATTGCTCAAAAGGCACTGACAAGGAACAAGAAAAATCAAGAAACATTAATCACCCAGTCTATTTTTTAATACACACTGAGTCACAGGCTGGTTCTTATCTGGGTCAGGAGATACAGGGAGTTGCCAGCAGTTAGTGGAGATGGAGGAAGAAGAGGAAGAAGAGGAAAGAGGAGGAAAGAAAGAGGAGGAAGGAAAGAGGAGGAAGCAGTATAAAAGTGCTCATGGGGAAGGAGAGTCCATGGGAATCTTGATCTCTATCCAAGGTGCAGACCTGCTCTCCCAGGGTGCCATCAGCCCAGGGCTGCTTGTATTTTATATTTTAGCATCATTTTTTTTCCCTGCTTTCCCTTCTCCTCAGCTTCCCCTGCAGGCCCTTTTGCTGATCTCTGTCTCCCTGTGGAGCTGAGAGCTCAGGTAATCCACAGCATCATACATCAGTGCTGGATACACCTTTAGTGACCAGAACTCCCTGACATCTGTTGAAAGAACAGGTAAAATGAATCATTGCTGGGTCTAGCAAATATTGCCTCCCCATTTTTATCACCACCAGTGGTAGTGTTAACCTTTTATTTCAGGCTAGCAGGCCATGCTGATAAATGATAGAATTGTTTAGGTTGGAAAAGCCCTTTGAAATAATGAATTTAGTGTTCAAATTCACCCTGACCCACCTGAGGTTGTGTAGTTTTCTTTCCCTGCCGTTATCCTTTTCCATTAAATACATAGGGTGTTATAAATCTGTTTGAAAATGCACAACCAGAAGCAAAAATGTCGCCAAGGCAGTCCACTAATCCTGGGAAAAGCAATCCTGAAAAGTTTGCTGAGAGGTGCTGGGCTTGCCAGGGTGGCAGAAATGGATGGGAGGAGATACAGAGGGCAAAGCTGGGCTCTTGCTTCACAGATACCAAATCATTATAAGCACACTTAAATGTATCCTTAAATATTCTGTAAAATTCACAGAAAATATTTGATATACAGGTCTAGATAAGAACCATTTCACTTGCTACTCTTTAAACTGCAGCTTCAGAATGTTCAGACTCTCCCCTACACATGATTTTTAATTACCATAACATCATAACTGAGGGGAAAAAAAAACAAATCTGGAAATATCTTTGGCTTAAAGCATGCTTAGATAACAGGTTGTATAAATAAAAAAGGTGGTGTGGTAATTGCACCTCAAGCAATGAGAATTCTGTATTTAGATCTAATGAATCAAATTACAGAAAAATCCTTCTTCCTTTCAGAAACAGTAATTTAGCTATTTCAACATTTCAAAATGTGGCTGCTCCTTTGAGATATTTAACCTGAGCTGCCCACATGAAACGAGCAATTACTTTTTTTAGATAGCATTTCCTTTGACTACTATTCCCTGGCCTTTTTAGTCAGAATCTTTCAAGTATTTTTAATTAAACAAAAAACCCTTGGTAATGCTTGGCGAATTAAGGTCCTAGTGGTTTGTTTAATTTAGTCTGAGACTATTTGCTCATGCTAAACAAAAATAGCACAGATTATTAAAACACAGGAGGAGACATGAGGGAAAGCAACCAACAAAAAGGGATGTGCAATGTCTCTGAACTTTAATATGAAATATTTTGTTGATAAGGATGCTTTACTAATCCAGGAGGAATAAAGGTGCTCTAGAAAAAAAACTCTGCTACTTCTGAAAGCTGACTTCTGCCTGTGCAAACTCTGTACAATGAATCCTGGATTAATCTGGGCCTGTGCAGGGGATTTTAGGCACCAGGGGTAGGATGGGGAAAGAGGAGAAATCAGGCCCTGGGCTCGTCCCAGGTTGCACCAGCACAATGGAGAAAGTATTTTATCTTCACACAGACCCTACTGCAATATAAAGTGGGGAACTGAGCTGCTCCTCTCCTCCCTAATGGAAGCAAAATTGGAAATGTCCATGTATTTCCCAGGAAAGGAAGGGAATGGTCCATTTGCTAGTGAATAACCAGGCACAGGAGAGCTCTCACAGAGTGGGCAAAGTCCATCCTTGGCAGCTGCTGAGCTAACAGGGAGTGCCTCAGACCTGGCCTGGCGGGTGGAGATGAAAGCCTGGAAAGAAATGGAGCAGTGAGGGTCAAGAGGAAATTTGTGTAGGGAAACAGACTCAGAGCTCTCAGAGGTGGCTGGAGGCAACGGACTCCTCTTAAAGCAAGGAAAACTGCTCAGAGACTGGGGTGAAATTCTTCCCAGTGCAAGTGGTTTAACATGGACCAAAGCCCAGAGAGCCTGTGGAACCTCCAGCCTTTGAAATGCTGGAAGCTTGGCTAGAGGAGCAGCTGAGCTACTGGACTGAGCTTCAAAATGGGTCTGACTTCAAAGCTGGCCCTGTCCTGGGCTGGGGGGACTGGAGCAGATGTCCTCACGATGTCCCTTCCAAAAAAAATTCTAATTTTCCTGTGGCTCTGTGATACAGATCTGAAAGTGCTGCTCTGAAGCTGGAGGATTTGTCTCCATGTTCTGGCTGAGTACAAGGGCTGCCTGACAAAGCCAGTCCTGCTTGAACTACAGAGATAAAGCTGGAGAGGGAGGCAGCAGCTCAAGGCCAGGCTGAGACAAAGTTTTGTCCATAACATGCCAACTTTTCAGTGTGAGCTCCATCAAACACCAGATGTGCTGCATTCAGATCCCTAAAACCCAGCTGGTTTAATTGATGAGAAAGTTCACACAATGAGGTAATGAAGATAATCAGAACAGTGCAATAAATTCCTCACGAACATCCACACCAGCACTCCTTAAAGAAATGAAGTGCCGTATGTGTTAAAATTAATCATGTTGCACATGTCTAAATTTGCCCATTATTTACTTTAAGGCCACAAAGTATTTTCAGAAAAAAACTTTGTCAAAATAATTTCTATGCTAGAAATACCTGTTCTCTCCAAGAATTATCAGAAAGAGCTGAGAAGAAAGGACAGCTGTGGGGAAAACTGAGAGGTGCAGGCAGTGCATCCATAATTTGGATCCAAGTCTTGGTCTGAAATCTTTAGTTGAAGCTCATCCCCACCAGATGAGACACTTGTAAGTGAGACCTACATTTTCTGTGCATAGCTTTCTGAAATGCTCAAGAATTAAAACTAAAAAAAACCCCAAAAATTAAAAAAACCAACAACAAAAAAAACCCCAAACCAAACAAAAAACCAAAAACTAACAAAAAAAAAAAACCAAACAGACAAACCAAACCAAAAAAAAAACCCCAAATCACGAAAACATTTCTAGAATTCTGAGGTTTTTTTAGTTGATTTGTTTAATCAGTGAAGTGTACAGAAAATTTTTACATTTTCTTATGATATCCAGGTGGATTCACAACCATGGGGAGGAGAAGAGGAGGAGAAAGAAGCCAGAAAGATAATGAGCTGAGTGATTAAATCATATGTGTCTTCAGAGGAACTGTTTCTATAAATAGGTTTTTAGTAAAAGTCCAACCTTTCAAAATTTCATATTCATCAAAAGAAAAAAAAAAAAAAAGAAAATGTTACTAAAATCTAATTAGGAAGGGTTATAACCTGATATCTATGAAAACCAAAATAGAATAATGCCACAAGAGAAAGAACCTCCAGAGATGTATTTTAAAGATTTTCTCTCAGAAACTTTTAAAAGTAAAGTTAAAATTAAAGCTGAATAAACTGTTCAGAGTGAAACTAAATGGCCAGGAAGAACTTAAAAAAAAAAAGTTAGGAAGTTGTGTACCCCCATCTTAGGCACTGATTTCCAGACCAGATTTTAGTTACTGATTTATTCTCCCTCATCATGGCATAAAACCAACACTCTGTAAAAAGCATAATAAAGAACATCTTCCCCAATGCCAATATCTCACCCAGATCAGCTCACTACCATTTTACTCCATTAGGAGAAATAAGAAAATCAAAAGAAATTTATATCCCAATGAATTTATTTTTCTGACCTTTCACACTTCAGCCATTTGCCTCTGTCCCTATTAAGTTAAACAAAGTTTGCACTGGGATGAGGAAGGATCTGAGTCTATTTTTTTTTTTTAAGTTTTCAGGAAAGCAATCCTACAATTTTTAATTTTTTTTTCCCCAAATACATTTGTGCAAATATTTTCCCTTCTTAAAGAATTCCACCTTAGCCTTTTTTCTATAATAAGCACTTAGGAAAGAATATCAACCCTGTGGAATTTGCATTCTAATATTCTCAACTGGGATGGAACTTTTCTGTCTCCCAGGGTCTCACTGTGTGGTTGCTCTTCAGATTTGCCTCTGCTGATGTTTCAGCTGGGGCCAACTGCTCTTCTGGCTTTTTACCCAGGCAGGGAACCTCACCACAATCTAGAAGAAAGCTGTCACCTGCCAGTGCTCTCTTCTCAAAGAAAAATACTGGCTCCTGCAGCTTTTCCCAGCTATCAGTGAATATAATGAGAAACTAACAGATGGAGTGAGTGTGTCACCTAATTTTGGTGTTAATATCACGCAAGTGAATAATGCTGGCCATGGTGTGCTGAGGAGCAGTCACAGCCCAAAGACAGGGTTGTTCAAAAAGCATGGCATGGGAAAGATGGCACAGAGCCACAGCTGCTCACACAGGGCTCCCAGGCCAGATAAACTGATTTATCAGGAGCTGGTTACTTGAAATAAATCTGGGCTTTGTGACTGTCCTGCATGGTTCCTGCAGCACATCAGCCACGCAGTGATTGCAGCATTTCAGTGTGCAAATGAGATGCAGAACTATGAAAAAGGCCCAAGAGCCCACACACAGGGATCAAAGCTTGAGGAAGCTGTCATGGCTCTGTGCACACAAGGAGCCTGGATTTCACTCCTCTCTCAGAAATGACTTCTTGCTTCTCCCCAAACGTTGGAAAGGAAAAATTGCAAAAGCAATTAAACGAGAAAATTCACTTAACTATACTTAAATTCAGAATCAAACATCCTATATTCCAGCTCTTTTCCTCTGAAGAGCAGTATAAGAAGAATCCTTTAGGAATGTTCACATATGCTATCCCCCTGGGAACAAAGTTCCCAGCTGCACCTTTGCCTTGCCATGCCCTGGTGCCATGCAGGAGTGACTGGAGCCTGTTTAGCCACTCTCTGACCAGGCTGCCCTGCCAGCTGCTCTTTCATCTAATTCCCAGTGCCTTTTCATGAGCTGCTCAGGACAGGCACTAACACACTGCATCTGCTGCTCAGGAACTGCAAGGGATGCCCAGTGCCAAGTCTGAGCTCAACTGCATCTTCTGCTGGAGCCCAGAGCCCAGCTTAGAGAGGAGTTGATTTAGTGACACACAGATCAGGCAATTCTCTTCACAATCTGGGCCATCTCAGCTGAGGTAACCACACAGAGAAATGAAAATGTGCCTGACCAGGATACCCCTAAATCCCAGTAGCCCAAGGCTCTGACAGCTGCCCCAGTTCCTTTCTGTGCTCCCAGAATGCAGGTGCTGAGGCAGAGGCAGCAGGCACAGGGGTTTTCCAATGCCCTGTGGCATCACACCCTCTCTGCTTGCGATCAAGCTTGGCCCAAGTGTTCTTGGAGAATTTTTTATTCCCCTAAAATACTGCATGCTCAAGGCAACCAAAACTGATGCACCTGGTCCCAAAGTCCTCTGATGTCCCAGAGGAACATTGTCATTCAGGAAATAGTGAAGTGGACTGGTTTTATTTCTATTTATATTGCTTTTCTCCAGAAAGAATGTTCCTCAGGTGCACACCAGATAATTTGGTTAGTAGATATAGCCAGTCCATTTGTAACTCAAGAGCCATTAAACTTTGAAGCAGCTTCTCACTTTGTCTCAGAAATGCTATTTCAGTAAAATACTTGAAAGCAGGAATGATTAAAACATCTATCTGAACTTGTGCTCAAATATATCAAAACAGGGTGATGCACTACACCTTTTTGCCCTCACTATTTCTATTAGTTTCTGGTATCTTGGATGCTAATTCTGCATTCTTCTCATGTTTTTATCTGCATTTGTGGATCCGCAACTGAGATATTGCAGTGATTTCTCTTTCCTTCTGAGACATGATGAGGAAAACAAAGGAGTCCTACAATTTTTTATCAGAAATTGGACCTCCAACAATCAGCTCATATCTTCTTTTCCATTCCAGTTCACATTTCACTTTTAATGATGGAGGCTTACAAGTGAGTTGGTTTCACTTAAGCATGCAGATATCTTAGACTTCTGTAAGGCAGAGTAAAAAACTCTTGGATTAGGGAAAGGACTCTGCCTTATTAATGCTCTATTGGTGCATTCTGCCTGTATGCAAAACAAGAAAAAAAAATGAACTTGCTACCTTCTCATTGTTAAAGACACTTAAGCACAAAAGAAACTAATTAAAAATGGAAAGAGTGGCACTTTTTATACCCTTCAGAAGTATTTTCATGAGCTGCACAGTGATTCATGTTTTACAGCACTGGGTAGCTCAATATATGTATTTTTAATGATTTGGAAAGGGCTCATAAAGCAGTGTTCCCGTCTCGTAATCGTTCATGACTGTATGTAAAAGGAAGCAGAATCCATTATTTCCAAGGCACTGTAAAAAAAACTGCCTTAGAAGAATCAGTGAAGTATCAGTATTGTTATTAGTAAAGTCAGAAACTTTTTATTATGATTCCAAGCCAGGTGTATTATTGTGTGAGATATGCTGGGATTTTAATATTCCTGCCACACAGACACCCACAAGAGCATTTAATCCACCCAACACCAGATTTGTGTGGAGGCCTTGGTCACGAGCAAGCAGCTGAAGTGTAATGAGTTCATAAATCAGATGGGCTGTGCCAGTGGTCCAGGAGCAGCTGAGAGCTGAGTCACCCAGCACAGGCTCCAGAACTCCACCCACACAGTTAATGAGTCTCAAATGATGAGAGGTTTAAAACCCCAGCACCTGACTCTTTATCTCTTTATCCGAGTGTGAGGTTTCTGCAGGAGGGGCTGTCCTGCAGTTCCTCCCCCAGGAGAGCCACCCCAGACCCAGCAGTGACAGGGATCATAGAATATTCAGGTTGGAAAAGACCTTTAAGATCATTAACCCAACCATGAACCCAGCACTGCCAAGCTCACCACTCAAACATTCCCCAAGTGCCACATCTACACATCCCACCATTTTAAACCCCAGGGGTGATGGCTCCACCACTGCCTGGGGCAGTTCCAGGGCTTGATGACCCTTTCTGTGAAGAAATTTTTCCTAATATCCAACCTAAACCTTCCCTGGCACAGCTCAAGGCTGTTTCCTCTTGTCCTGTCACTTGTTACGTGGGAAAAGAGACTGACCCTCACCTGGCACAAGCTCCTTTCAGGGAGTTGTGGAGAGGGAGAAGGCCTCCCCTGAGGCTCCTTTTCTCCAGGCCGAACACCCCCAGCTCCCTCAGCTCCCCCTCACAGGACTGGTGCTCTAGAACAGCTTCACTGCTCTTATTTGGACACACTTTTAAATGAAGATGCTCTAGTATCTCTCAGGTACCTTGCCTTAGCCAGAGCAGTGAGTTGAGCAGTGTTTGATATCACAGAATCCCAGAATGGCCTGGGTTATGCAGCAAGGGGTCTGAACTTAGGCCTCAGTGTGCACTGGCCATGCTGCTTGGGACTGCTCTTACCCAAACCTCCTCAGGGCACTTCATCAAGGCTACCAAGACATAAACTCTGCTAAAATAATAATGAAGAAGTTGAGAAACTGAATACCAAGATCTCAAGAACTAGCTAACACAGGACTGTAGAACACCTGCACGGTAGTCAATCACAGACGCTGAGAAATAGAAGCGGAAAATGAGAAAGCAAGACAAAGACCGCAATCACAAAGTGTCTACTTAGTAGTTTGTAGAATCTATAAAAGTGGGTGTAATGTGAACAATAAACAGCTTCTACTTCATCATATTAGCCAGTTGTACAGGAGTCCTAGATTTCCCACAGTAGGGTTAGAAGGGACCTTAAAAATCACTTTGTTCCAAACTCCCCTGCCAGGGGCAGGATGGTGAGAGCAGCGTTCCCAAGCACAGACGGACACCTCCAGGCTCCTGGCACTGGTCC
Organism: Irena cyanogastra; assembly: GCA_013397155.1. Lineage (NCBI taxonomy): Eukaryota > Metazoa > Chordata > Aves > Passeriformes > Irenidae > Irena > Irena cyanogastra. The sequence continues at coordinate 567,872 of VWZV01010933.1, read as the reverse complement.
CTGAGCCCACTGAGGATCTGTCAAGGCTGTTTAAAGCTCTTTTGTGCTATTTATTTACCAGTCAGACAAATGCAGCCTCTCTGATCAATTATCAGCCATTCTGAGCTGTTGCAGAGGAAATAAGTGCTTCCCCCACCTGGCTACAACCTCCCTTAGGTGGTTGTGGATTGTTTGCCAAACAGATGGGATAAAGGAGAAGCAAATTACATCTCTCCTCAGGTGACAGGGAAAGCAGGAGGAAAACTGTTCCATGGATTCCCTTGACTTGTTACAGCCTGGAAATCTCAGACCCTGTGTCTCAGAGGAGCACTAGCAAAGAGTTTAGTTTTAACAATCTCCTCTCATCCACAGTTTGTTCCAACTCCATCATTTTCCTCAAGGAGTTAAAGCAGGTATTAAAACCATGTTATGGTTTCATAAAAAAGAAGCTTGCAGATGCTTCCAAAGGTATAGGAAAAAAAAATCTCTATGTCCAATTTTTGAAGGTGTTTAAAGAAGGCATTAATGCATCATTCATTGATATACTGGTTCACAGTATGAAACAGCAAATTAATTCTGTATCAGAAAATGCTTCTGCTCAGAGTAATCCCTTTTCATGCAATGTTTACCAAGAAATACTAAGACCTTTGGAAATATTTGTACTTTGTTTAGACATAGCAGATCATTAGCTACTTTATTAGTCAACAGTGGGAAGAGGAACTGTAAGAAATATGTTGTTTCCTAGAGAGAATGCAATGGAAAAACAAATCAAATTTGTTGAGATTATCTTATGCATTTTACCACTTATTTTACATAGCTTTATCTTTTTACCTCTTCTATTCCTCAGATGTTCAGATAATGAATAAAAATAATAATGCCCTCTCCAAGCCCAGCAAGGTTCCACGGATCCTTTTTTCCACCAAATTCTTCAATTCCTCCTCTCCTTCAGTTAAGAGAAGACAGAAAATTGTGTCACTGAAGGGCAGCCAACAAAAGATGATTTATTACTGGATTCAATCACAGAAAAGTTCATCTCTGTTACCTTATGTAAAAACAAGAAACACTTGGAAGCTCTTAAAGTCCAAAGAGAGAAATGGGTGAACACATTCACAGGCAGAGAAGGGGAATATATCTATTGTGTAGCACAGAACCTTAAAAAAAAAAAAAAAAAAAAGGAGTCTTAAATCAACCAAATCCTTCTTACAGACACTGGGAAACCACTAAGAGCACCAGTTTCTGCAGTTTTGGACAGGATCTTGCTATTTATGGAAAGAAAAGCCCAGATTTCCACAAAGAGCAACATTTTATGCTCCACAGGAATCATTACTCCAAACACCACTGTAGTAAAAGAAAAAAAAAATCACAGAAAAAAAACCATAAAAACAACAAAAAAGGGGGTGAAATAGGAAAGAACAAAAGCTTCTAAAAGTTCTCTGAGCAGCTTATCAGCTACATAAATGAACATTTGCACAGAGCAAAACTTCCCCCAGCCTGCTGCACTTGTCCTCCTGAAGACCTCTAACAATCAGCCTCAGATTTTGCAGGTTCTTTTCCCTTGGTGTCCCAAGGCCCTCCAGAATCTCTCCAGATCTTTAGCATTATGTTGCCATAGATCATTTTAGCTGTTTTCTCCAAGGCTTTCCCTGCTCTCCAAGTGTAATATTCTGCAATTGCTGCTACAGAATGAGTTTTCTTTATTCCTGTGCCTGTCTCAGAGTGAAGAACTGCCTGATTTCAGAGGTTTCTTTGCATTCTCTCCATCCTCCGTGTTTCGTTTTTTCCAAAGTGTTGCCCCTGCCTCCTACTCTGCATCCAGATCCTGAAATTTCAACACCATCTTTCAGAAATACAAAGTAAAGGATAGCTGGTGAGGACATGAATGTTCTATTATTCCTACCATAAATGGACTTGCCACTAAGCAAAAGCTCATTTGGCTTTAATCTTTCAGTGCCTCGTTTTCTCCTCCCAAAACAGGATGCAGGAAGGGCAATAACTCATGGTTCAGAAATAAATTAAGGTTAATGTTAACCCATACCAACACTGCGTGAAATATTGTGCCCAAGTCTTAAATACAGAATTTTTCTTTCATATATAAAAGATAATACCCAGCTCTTATGCAGTGTCTTCCACCAGCAGAGTTCAAAGTGATTTACAGAAAAGCAAATAACAACTGAGGCTAACTTGATTAGTTTGCTTAAAGGGAAGAAGTTGACATTAAAATGTAACAGTATGATATAAATTGGAACTAAGCCACTGAATTTCCACAATTTCTAGGATCCTAGAAGTTTTATCAGTGTGACCAGGATTTGATGAAAGCCCCAGAAACCAACTTTCTGTGGCTAGAAAGGGCATTACTAGCAGAGGAAACTACTTACAAGTGCACTTCTTACAAACAATTTCATCAATTTGCTCTTCCAGCCCTGAGATTTATTCTCCCTCCATCCCAGGGGCAGCACTAACCTGCTCATCTACCACTGGCCTTGCCACTGCAAGGGGAAATTCTCCTACATCAGTGAGGTCAGACTCCTGAGAATCCCACTAGAACCTCTTCAACCCCTTTTCCCTACTTATTTCCCTTTTTTTTTAACCCCCAGATGTAAATTGCCATCTCTTTTGTGTGCAAAATAAGAGAAAGAAAAATTCAATTATGCTTTTATTCTTGCTGTTGAACTATATTCTTCATTTCTGTCAAGTGTTCTGAGCTGAAGTCTGCAAGAAAGGCTCACTATAAAGCAAATTTTCATGCAGTGACACAAGGCCTTTCTTGAAGGAGCAATTCTCCTGCTCAAATCAATGGACTCACATCCAAGGTGCAGACATTCAACTGGAGTTCTGCACATCTCCTTTTCAAAATTGAAGAGAGGTCAGATGTGTTTTCCTATTGTCTTTGCCTCACTGTCCCAAAATTTTCCTTTTGAAGCTTCTCTCTTATCTACATATCTTTGGTATGGTTAAATGATTAGACTGTAAAACAACTTCTACCCTCTCATGAATTTACACCCCCTCCTTTCTCTTGTAAAATACTTTTGGCCCTTTCAAGTAACATATTTGAGGTGTTTGTGTCCAGCTGTTCTGGGAGTTACCAGTTACCATGACAAAGCTAAAGAAAATATCTTTTTGAAAAGCACAGAAACACAGAAGGGAAATCAGACCCTCCACAATAATGTCTTAATAAAAAATATGTGTTTTGGCAGTAACCTCTGGAAACAGATTGTATCTCTATTTTTGGTATTGTGCAGCCTAAACATATCTAATTATTAATTAACAACTCCTCACTGAGTAGCCTCAGTGTCATTTTTTCTGTATACTCACAGAAATTACCAAACTTTTTACTGAGTCCACACACATCCTGAAGTATTATGAGATCATGATTACCCATTTTTCCCCCATTTACTTTTAGTTTTATCCTAAGTGAATATTTTTAGGCTAATCAGTATCTGTTAAATCAAAGGAGCAATTCTCAGCAGTTAACTGTGCTTAGCAGAACAACCACCTATATTTAATATAAGTTCAGAAATGTTTGTCATTTGAGGACAGAATATGCCAAGAAACCTTTTCTTCATACCTGCAGCATTCAGCAGCAAGAGAGCAGAACAACCTCAAATCAAAATACATCCATTTCTTTTCCTTGATAGTTCTTCATCTACAAACCTTTGCAATTAAAGAAGCTGCTCCTATAGTGTGTTGAAATTCAGAGATACAGAGATTTTACAGACAGTGATGCATTTTTCATACACACAATAGAAGGTACAGCCTTACAACTATGAAAAAATAATAAAAAAAATTGTTTGGAAGCTGATTTGTGAGGGCTTTGGCCACAGTTAAATTCCAGAAATGATGAAAAGTGTCAGAACTGGGCTCCTGAGGGGCTGTCAACCCCAGCTAGCTGAGGAATCAAAGAGAGCTGTGTGACAGGGTGAATTACAGATCTGCATCTCTTGCTTCCTCCTCTCCACACTTCGACATCTAAAGGTTTGTGCCAAAAACCCCACAGAAATTGAAGTACATTTGCTCCTGTGTGTAGCTGCTCAGTCTTCAAAGGCTCCCTGTAAACCATTACAATATTTATGCACAAAGAAATTATTCCATTTCAGTATTAACTTGTCCCCACTCTGCAGATGACAATTTTTCACCCACAGCTCCTCACAGTGCCATTAAGTGGTGGCAGCTCTGACCGGAGAGATCATGAGATGAGCAACAGTGTTAGTCCTGTAATAAATCTCCAGGTTTTGTGCTGAGCTGGTGGAATTAATACAACAAATTTCAAGTGATGGATGTAAATGATGCAAGGAATCCCAGCCTGGAGTAATTGTCTGTGAATTTGCTGACTGCTCCTGCCTGGGGAGACTCTCTGCAGAGCACAGGGCAGCTGCAGGCTGGGCTGCAACCACAGGCTCTTGGCATGGCCTCAGGTGAGTCTGCTCACTCTTCTGTACCTAAAGTTCAGTCTTCACCTGGTCAAATTAGTAAATTATTACAAAAATCACCTTCCCAATGTAAATCCATGAAAGTATTTCTTGTATTTGGTCTTCACTTCCATGAAGATTTTTAAGAACTATTTCCCATTCCCTGGTTAACTTTTTACTCTATACACTGTTCTAATATCACCTTATTTAATATTGGTTTTTAAATTAATTTATTCAACTTGTTTAATACTGAGTGCTTCTTTCTTAGGCTGCTTAAAGACCAAGATAATGGCAGTACAAACAGAAGCACTTTCAGAGCAAAATTAAAATCTGAATGCTTTCCATTTTCCCTTTCATTAACCTCCTGTGATACAGAACTGCTGCTGAGCCACATGGTGTGATTTACTGGTTAATAAGAAATGCACCCTTCTCCAAAGAGATTAGACCCATGGTGTCAGGAGAAGAGCCCAGACAAGAATTGCCTCTGAGCTCAAGGGCTGGGAAGTGTTTGCTGCAGGAATTCCACCCTGGCAGAAGGACCCGTCTCCCCCAGAAGCATCACAGCCCCTGCAGGTTGGAGAAAACAGAATTATACTCCCATTTCTGGACTTACTGGAGTGTTTGAGTAAACTCACAAGATCTTGTTCCATTTCAGATGTGCTGGTGAATATACCATTTATGCCACCAAGCTTAGCTCTGTAAGTTATCTTTTGTCCCTCTCACAGGTTTTAAATTTTTAATCAAATTACCTGATACAAAACTATGGCTTATTTTGACAGAGGGATAGGTTCATTCAGCCTTTCAACACTAATGAAGATCAAATCTGTATTTGCAACAAATTCCAAATCCACCTAGATATTATGAAATTTCACGCAAATTTCCTATCAGCTTCAGGAGTTCCAAGATTTGGCTGGTCCACGTTACTTCCTTCAAAATAAAATATGTGGGTGCAAGGCTTTGAGCTACCTGAGTCAGATCTTTATTTAAAAAGTGATTAAAAGTTTGAAAGCTCTGTATGACACAGGTTATCAGGATAAAACCATAGGAGACAAACTCTGGAAGCTGTTTAAAACAGTTTACAGCCAATAACAGTAATTTACATTACACAACTGATGACGTGAATGACATAAATGTTTCCTAGGTAAGAGATTTAAAAAAAAAATATTGCTGCATTTAACTATACAAGAACTATACCTCTCCTAGATAATGATGAGAGAGAAAAACTTGCAAATTTCTGTAAATACAAGACAGCACAGGAATGAAAATCAAGATCTGAAGTAAATAAGTTACTACATAAGACTAAAATCTGGAGAATTTTTTTTTTAAATAGCAAATTCCAAATAAACTATTGGGAAATTATTCCTAATTCAAACATCTCTCAGACTGGAAACTTTACAGAGGAAAAAACAGACTTTGTTCTGTTAGCATGATGAACAAAGTTAAATATTTAATGCAGGCCTTTTACAGACTGTAAGAAATTAGAGATGAATGACCATTTATGAAGTTCAGATTTGCAACAGCCTGAAAATTGAAGTCTGTTTGGAGCCCATATCTGCAAGCCCAAAGGAGCTGAGGAGGATTTAAGTCTCTGTTTGAATACAAATGTGTCATAGAAGCAAAATTATCCATTTAGGACATGTAGGCAGAGGGTTCCAGGGGCCTAAATCATGCACTCACCAGAGCTCCAGGTGCATTTTTAATGCTCCCTTGTGACACGGGCTTTCAGCACTTGTCAGTTCCCTTTGCTGATTTTTAAATATGTTCCCATAGATTATTAAAGATGTCTGTGTTTATTTTGGGCTAAGCTTTGAGATATTCTTTGACTTGCTGGGCAAATCATCACAGCTCACTCGACACCTCTTCTGTGGCCTACGTTATGATGGTTTAGAGCTCTCCCTAAAACAATTTCTTCCATTCAACCCTTCCCTGATTTCATGATAATATTCCTTAGAATAACATCTCCTTACCCAGTGTATTTATTAAAGTATCAAGATATTTATAATTAACATTATTGGCAAGGGGAAAGGATTTCTTCTAATTAAGCTATAAAGCTAAGCTAATAAAACCAATCATCCTGTGCACTTATGTAAGATTGTAATTTCATGTTCACAGTGTTTAGTTCCCTTATAAAGTCCCCAGTGAGCTAATAACATTTGGTGTGCTCTTTCTTCTAGAGAAGAAAGAAACATCCATCCTTCTTGGGGTTACTTTTAAATCCTCACACTGAATTTTCACATGGGCTATTGCTTTATTGGGCTGTTCAGTGGCAACTCTTTATTGAGCCCTCCTGGCTCTGAAAACATCAGCAAAACTTGCTTTAAAGGAACCTGCCAGGTGCTGAAGGATCAGACCTCCAACCCCTGAACCCAACACACTCTCCTGTGAGGTTTATTGTCTCACTTCCTCAACTGTGCCAACACCTAGAGCCAAAATTGTGCATTTTATGCGCAATTGTGCATTTTATTCAAGCTCAGAGCAGCCTCAGGGCTTTTAAGCTGATTGAAATCAAGTGTTGTCTGGTGTCTGTTTGTCCCAGGGAGCATCTCCAGGCTTCACTTAGAGTCAGCATCACTTCTCTGCCCTGACAGATGCTGTTCCTCCTCCAAAAAAGACAACACAAACTGTGGAGGGAGGGAGCTTGGGAAAAGGACAATTTCCCGGTGTTTGTGGGCCTTCAGATTGCCCCCTCCTTTTGCAGTAAGGTAGGAAAATCATAAAAAAAGGCCTCAAAGTCTGCTCCTAAAAATCAGTGGCTGGCCTTGTCAGGCTAGCCCTTTGCAAGTTCCCATGTGAAAGCCATCCTGTTGTGAGCAATTAGTCAACATAACAAGCTGTTCCTGGGTAAAAAAATAACTTGCACCTGCATAAACTGTTTTTACCCTGTTAGATAGAAAAATGAAAACTATCTCACAAACTGTCCCTGCACACAGACACCGGGGGTTTGAGTGACCAATCCATACAGAATAACAACTTGTTACTGACCAATAAAGTAATCAGCAAGAAAGCTACTGACCAATTGGAGTCCCACACGAGGTCTGCAAAAATGGTATAAAAGGGAGTTATGTGACTTTTTTCCACCATGAAGAAAATGGAGTCTGCATGATTTATTCCCTGACCCTCCAAGTGTCATCATTGTGGAGCAGAATAACCCCCATGTGTTTGCTTTCTCAGGCAGCATTCTGTATTTCAGTGAGCTAAAACCACACACGCAGTGTGGGATGCACAGCTGGCTGTGTCAGGTGGGCAATAATCACCAAATGATTTGCACACAGACTGTTAACCCAAGGTAACTTTGCTGGGGGGCAGATGCCTTCTTTCCCCACTTATTCCCCCTCAGAGCCACTTAGCTGGGAAGTGCTGCTGCCTCCACCCAGGGAGCACATGCCCTTTGCTCTGCAATGGGAATGGGAATTTGTGACACAATTTGGAATTTGCTCTGCCAGAGTGCAGAGGGGTTTTCAGCTCAGTGCGTGCTGTTCTTTTATTTGAGCTGGTGCTTCAGCAAGCACAGTCAATAACACATCTTTAGAGGGCTTGTAGATAATTAGATTAATGAGTTGACTCTCCTCAAACCCACGATTTGCAGTAAGCCTTTCTGCTCATCTCTTATTGACTGGCACAGTAATAATATCTATTGAACTTCACTCAACCATCAGGTAATACAAACATATTTCTGCCCTTGGAGGCAGTCAGAAAGGCCAGGCACACTATCACTGCAGTTCATATATTTTCTGAGACAACTAGCAACCTCGAGGTGGTGTTAATCAGGAGGAAATAGGGGCTAACTAAGAATTAAATTCTCTCTTGCTACAATAGATTTCCCAGAGGTAAGGTGACCGTGTTAGAATTGTTTTGTAGGGATTCATCTAACTCTTTGTCTTTCTATTGCAATGAGATGTCAGTCAATCTTCAGGGTAAAAATCCTGCTCCCTCTGATGAGCCACATAAGCAACAGAGTTAGAAATGGCAAGTGCCTTTTTCAAAGCATCTTATTCACCTCATCCCAACCCCTCAGCTGGAATTCAGGATTTAAGCATAGAAACCTCTGTCAGTGTTCTTTGGTAGTTCCCAATTAACAGCTAGGAGGAGCAATCTCATTAACAAAAACACTGTGAGTAGAAAACTGAAGAAGTAGCAGGATGGCAGTTAAAGCATTGGGAGAATGGAAGAAAAGAGACTGCAAATAGCTCCATCTAAACTGAGCCAAAGAAGCACTGATGTTGTCTTCCATTTCACCAATCAAAGTGGATGGGAAAAGTCTTAAAACATTGGCTGAGCAAGTCCTTTCTGGGACCTTACTATGGTGAGAAATGAAAAAAGACACAGAAATGCAACAGGTCCAGAATGAGCCCCAGCAAGGCAAAGGGGACACAGTCCTCACAGACCAAGAACTATAAATGCAGTAAGAAAATTAAAACTACTCACTGAGGAGGCCTAAGCTGAACACACAGGGAAAACTTCATTAATACAGCAGAAGGGAAAATGAACAAACAAACATAGGCTATGACTGACAGCACTCTAAGTGCAGAAATCCAAGAAAGTCAGGCAAAGCACAAACCCCCAAACAGGAAAGCTGCAGCACAGCTGGCTGCCAAAGGGGTTCATGACAACATTGCCTTTTTCCACCAGCTTTTGCAAAGCTGCAAGGCAGAAAGCATCTGCTTTAGTGTGCTGTAAAGCAGCAGAGAGAGCAAGGCTGGGCTTGGGAGCACTTTTTTCTGAGGGAACCAATAAAACAGAGAGACTGCTCTGCAAGCAATGTGACATACTTGATGAAAAGCAGCAAACATTGCTGCAAGTGATTATGAGCTGAAGAGCAGTGGCCTGTCTGTGTGATGGTGTGGAGGCTGGGGAATGGACCAGGGTGTAGAGATGCCTCAGGCAATAGAAAGCAAACAGCCAGAGCACTGAGAGCCTGCCCCTGCTGAAACTTGGGAAATAAATGCTTATTGAGGTTTTGTAAAATATGGTGGCTGCCATGGGGAGGAAAAGGGTTCATTTGAATCCTTAGAGTTCATTAGAATCCTTAGAGTTCATTAGAAAAGCAGGGAAATAAGACTCTCCATACAGAGAGTGAGGATGGATTCTGAAAGCAGGTAGAGATCAGAGCTGAAGGGATCTCTGTGGTCCCTGAACCCCTTAATTCCCCTGCCCCTAAAGAAAAATAACCTGATGGTGTACTTACACACCCAGCTGGATCTGTTTGTCAGGAACAGAGAAACACATTCTGCTGCCTCCAAAGGCAACAATTCAGAGAGAGAATGAAAATATCTAAAGGCTGCACACCATTGGGGTTATGGATGGTATCCCTAAAAATAATTTTTAAAAAATCAAATTCATAGTAACTATTTTGAGCTGTGTTTAGTGCCCCAGACACCCCAGAAATCAACAAGGCAAGTGGTATAAGAACAGGCAGGAGACAAGTACTCCTACAATGTAAAGCTGGGAAGAGCAGCTTTGGAAAAGGCCTGAGCTGTTAAGCTTCAGCAGCGATGGCAAATTCTTTTGACAGTTGTCAAAATGCTCTTGAGGCAGCAGTGCAGCCCCTTATCAGAGCTGATAGCAGCCTCAGTGCCCCAGAGATGAGCTGGGTGTGTGTGAGGGGCTCGCTCTCCTGACCCACCTACACAGCAGCAGCACACACAGCTGGCATCTGGCAGGGGAGCGCCCTCCAAGGCTGGCACCTGGCAGGGGAGTGCCCTCCAAGGCTGGCACCTGGCAGGGGAGTGCTCTGCAGCAGAGCTGAGGGGGCTGAGCCCTGCAGGAGCCACTGCTGAGGCAGCAGCACTGGGCTCCAGGCACTGCCTGGGCTGGCAGGGGTCAGGGGTGGGCTCTGAGGCTGACAGAGTCACAGGATGGTTTGGGTGGGAAGGGTTAAATCCCACCCAGTGTCACCCCAGCCATGGCAGGGACACCTTCCACTGTCTCAGGCTGCTCCAAGCCCTGTCCAACCTGGCCTTGGACAGTTCCAGGGATCCAGGGGCAGCCACAGCTGCTGTGGACACCCTGTGCCAGGGCCTGCCCACCCTCACAGGGAACAATTCCTTCCCAATATCCAGCCCAAACCTACTCAGCACAAGACTGACATGAGACACTTCAAAATCAGGCAGCTGTGCTCCTAAGTGGCAGCAGGAAAACTTATCCAAACTTGCCTGATGCCTCCATGAAGTTGCTTCTCCTGACACATGTACAGGGTATCAGGTGAGGTCACCTGCAGTGCCCAAGGTGGCCAAAGGAGATGCTACATTGGGTTTTTCACCAAGATCTGAGAGACACAAATTTCAGGAAGTGAGACAGCCACAGTGCAGGCACCAGAGCCAAAGCAAGCAGAGTTTATCTCCTGACTGCAGTGCTGCTGACACAGAACTGTCCAACAAGTGACATTTGCAAGGATTTGCAGGCATCAACCTTCTGTGCCTCATGGGTGCTGGGTTTTATGGAGGCTGTTGATGTGCTTTGCCTGAAGAAGGTGATAAGGTGGACTGCAGGTCCTGGAAGGATTGAGCCCTGAGCCAGGTGAAGGATGGCTGGCAGGTCCTGCAGGGATTTGTGCTGGGAAGCAGCAATCAGTGACAGCAGGCACACTGCTCTAATGAGTGGCTGCTAATCAGCTTAAGAGACACCCAAAAGTTTAGGATGTCTCTATTGCCACAGAGCTGATGGGATTAGCACACAACCCACATTGAAAATGTAATTTCTTACCCTGTAAAACACAGCTGACCTGTACCTCTGCTAAACAAACCTTCCTCCAGGTTTCCCAGGTATAATTTAAGCTGGTTTTTAATCATTATTCATTATTTACCCAGATAAGACTTATCTTGCTAACAGCATCTTCCCACAAGGAGAACAGCACAGAATAATGCTGTGTAGGGTATTACCTGTGCAAGGTAACACCCTAAAATTTACCCTTTAAACCTAAATCTATCCATGTCCATCACTGCTAGCCCTCATGCTCTATTTATGTGGAGGTCTTGCCTAATTCTCCAACAACCCCAGGCATAAATATGACTGAAATTCTAAGTAGGAGTATAAATACATGGCAGAATATGCAAGGCTTTAGGCATCTGGTGTGTGTACATTAAAAGCTCCTCTAAAATGCAAAGAAAAACCTCCTGCACAAACATCCATACCAGCACAGGAAATTCTGATAGCCACTGTCCCTGGGGGAGCCTGGTGAGCTGCCACACAGGGCATGAGCAACAACACTGCCAGGGGCTCAGGATACAGCCTGACCCAAAAAGGCACAATTTCCTATTTGAGGAAATTATTTTATCATTATTTTATAATTATTTTGTAATTCCTATTTAAGAATTTATAGGCTTCGCTTAATCAGAAAACTGTGGTAAGAACCATAATGATGCCAAATGCTGCCATGTTTTTATTAGTATCAAGTCTAAATTAATACAAATTTAGTAATTGGACTCAGTTTTGCTCCCCAGTTTGGAGATGGGCTCACAGATGTTACAGAAAATGTTACTTAGAATGTTAATTCTTCATTATGTAGATCTTGCTTGGTAGCTCATGAATCCAGAGCCAAAGCCACTTAATTTCTTTTTTCTGATTAAATTACTATATAAGACATGCCTGTTTACTTATGTACATTACCAGGTTAATATTGATGAATTATAGTGCAAAAGGCCCACAAAAAAACCACCCTCTCCTAGTAGATAAAAATAGGTAGGAAAAAATACAATAAAAATTCTTCCTGATAGCTTTTGTAATTGATATTTAGAAAATTAAACACGTATTTCTCAGTCATAGAAAAATCTGTGGGGTGAGAAATCCAGTATCCAAATCCTAAAGCCAGAGGTTTTGTCCTAGTAGACAGTTTAATCATCAACCTATCCAGAGTAATGGATTAATCAGGAGTAGCCTGATTTCCCATCAACTTGAGATTTCATTAGAACATATATTTAACAAAGACACACAGATCTGATGTCTTCAAATAGTGATGGTATTACTTACAATAATAATAATTAATTAGAAAATATTAGGAATACATCTCTTCACCTTATTTCCTGTTCAATTATTTGGGTCAGACTTTCTACCAGGAGTTCTTGGTCAAAGTTTGATTTTTACTTTAGAGATGCTTCAGTGCAATATCAAATTTTAGGGCCTTCAGCCAGGTCCTACATAATAAGGGTTATTCAGGGTTAAATATTAACCCCAAATAGAATATTAATTATCTTTATAATAATAGTCTATTTATTTATAAATATAATTATAGCTAACATATATTTATATAATTATAAATATTAACCTTTTTTAAGATTTTATTTTTTAAGCCTGTGGCCAGGTAAGTCCCTCTCTGCCAGCACTGAGGGAGGTGTCAATGTGTGCTGTGCCAAACGTGCTATCTCTGGCAGGAAGGATTTTTGAAAGATTTTCCTGCCAGCAATAACTGAGCTAAGGTGTTGCTTAAGCTGCTGTGGAATGCAAGAGCTGCCCTATTGCAGTGATTGCTCTGCCATTGGTCATTAAAATTCAGCAGTAAATATTAATGTTGGCTACTTAGCCAACTTCCCAAGTAATTGAGGGGTTTTCCTTCTTGGGTGCTTCCAGACTTATCACTCTGGGGACTTAATTTTCAGTATATAATCTATGCTGGATAGTTCAGGACAAATTAACGTGGAGGAAATAAAAGCTGATTGTACATTAACTGTTGGTAAAATCTCCAGAGGTACCGAAGCACCACTCAGGAAGCCAAAATTTACAGCTCCTGCTGGAACCCATCTGGTGCTTTTGCTGCCCAGGGCAGAATCCTCTGGAGCCCAGGATGTCTGTGCCCAGTCTGCCCCAGGGTCCAGGCAGTGCTGCTCCTCAGGGTCTTCACTTTTGCAAACCCTGCCTTCTCCAGAGACACAGCAAGGATCTATTTTCACAGCACCACCCAGGCTTTCTCTGAGTGGAGCTTACATAAGCAGGCTACAAAATGTGCTGCCATGAAAACGTCAGTCTTTGAGCAATTAATTTTGGTTTTATGAAGTAATATTTCCCTTAAAACATTCTGTTCTGGTGGTCACCTGAGAAATACTGATGTCACCTGCAAGGGTTGGCTGGAGAAATGGAATATGCTTGGTTCTATGAAATTTAATATACAAAAAGAAAGTAAATTAGAGATGTCTCTCTTCTAGTGCAGAGGTACTCAGACAGGTACTTCCATTCTGCACTGCCTTGGCTCCTGGTATTTTATTTTATTTTCTCTTCATTTTATAGGTTTTGTCAGGTATTTTACAGGTTCAGGGTCAGATTTCCTGCTGCAGTCACATTGTATAACACTACTGCACTTTACACATTGCTCTGATTTTCATTTTGGCCGAGAGCTAGAGAGACACAAAGAAGCCAGCTTAGCCATATCCTAAATGGCCTGGAGCTGGGAGCCAGGGAGTCTTGCAGAACATCCATCCAGCCAGGCAGAGACAGAATCATTTGCAAATGAGCAACCCAAATTCACTCTGCATGGTTTGAGGGATGGAAAAAGTTTGCAGGACAATTTATGAGTGTCATTGTCTGCAGCTTTCCCAGATGTTCTTGTCCTGGAGCATACACAGAGGAGAAGCTCCCAAATGCATCAATAAAATAGTTTAAGAGATGTTTCTTCTGCTAGGAGGCATCAAGCTGGAAAAATTAAAGGTGCTCTTCCAAAAGTGATTTAAATTAATGAATGACTTCAACTCAAGGCCAAAGGGAGGGGAAAATGTCAGCACAGCCCTTCCTGCTTGTATCGAGGTAGAGGAGGTCTCTAACCACTGCTGCATGCAGGGAAATAATAGAGGCTTCCCCATGGGATGGGAGAGACTTCCCTGAATGCCCAGAGAGTACCCAGGGATAATTCTGTAATGCTCAGTGCAAAGAAATGCTCTCTAAGCTGATGATATTCATGCAAACATTGTGTAGAATACTGCCACACATCCAGCACGACACAAATGTTTCCCTTAGAGCACACCACATGGAGGAGGAAGGAGTTTTCACTGGACTCACTTAAACAAATAATTGAACACAGAATGAACCAAAATCCAGATCCTGACTATTGGAGTTTAATGCCAGAAGAGTGAAAGGCCTTTCATGTCCTTTGGGTGGTATCAAGAATCAACAAAAATCAGAAAAAATAACCCTCATGGGTAATAAAGGTGATTAAAGCCACGTTCAACTCATATGAACATCCATCCCCCACCTGTATTTATTGGGTAGCAGGAAAGAGTGAAAGCCTATATTAGACCCTGAGTACCAGTTTGAACAATTGACATTAAGATTTGCAGAAATGGAACAATCTGACTGACCCACTTTTGGATTTCAGACGAGTTTATCTCCCATAAAAAAAACTATTTTGAGTTTATGATGACATTTTAGGAGCTCTGTCCAGGCTGCCAGCTCACCTTCCCACAGACAAATTCACAGAAAATAATGCACACTATTAATGCCAGGATCCCCCAATTTGATTTGGCCTCCACTGATTTCAGCAGCGATCAAAGGAAGTTCTTTTTCCTAATGACCACATTAATTTTAATATAAACTTTTCATTGTCATGTTTGTAGGCTGGTATCTGCATTTGTCCTAGCAAGGGAGTCACTTGCAGCTGTAGGTTCAAAACTTCCTCTAGAGTAATCTAAATACAGAGTTGTCTGTTGGCTATAAAAAAGCCCAAAGCCCCTAAACCTCATTTAAGGGCCTGAAGTTGATAGAAACCTGGCTCAGACCCCACTCACATGAGCCAGTTCCAGCTTCTCTGGATAGAACCTGAACTGCTCAGCTGTGTGCTCTGCACTGCTGAAAGCAAAAAAAGAAACCATCATTTAATCACTGCAATGGTGAGAGCTTGCAGGAGAACCTCACTTTCTCAAATAATCACCTCGGGGATCACTGTTTAATAACAGAGAGCAATCACTGCACACCACAGTTACTGAAAAACCATTTTAAAAACCTCACACCTAAAAGCTCAGCTTTTAGATATTTTTCCTGTGTCATAGCCCTAGCTCACAAAAGTTGCTGGGGGCACTAATGCAAGGGTTTGCAAGTGACCCAAAACACAAACACACAATTTAGCCTGAAGAAAAGCACGGTGTGTTTCCTGAAAGCACACCACTGGACCATAAAATATGAGTTGTGGTGCTACACTGAGAGCAGGGATAGAAGAGAGACGTGTCTGTGAATCTCTCTTTTCTTCCCTGAACATGGTGTGGTTAGCTGCTCCCTTTGAACCTAACCTTTATTCCTTTAACAAACCCAGAGAGTCAATTACACCTCTTGCCTCACTTTGAAACTAAGTGAAAATTCACCAGGGTGGGGAAGTGACACAAAAGCTTTTAGTCTACTTCAGCTGGCAACAAAATGTATTTTTGTCCCACTACCTCCCAGCAAAGCCATTGAAATTCATGTCAAGGGATGGTTTTAGATCCTATCATACCTGTGAGTTCTGGTGTTTAAACAAATTCTTCACCACGCTGATGTACCCGGGTGAATATCAGCAAAGACAGAGCAAAGGAAAGCAAACTCACAGCCCCTCATGTAGGATTTATTTCCTCAGATTTGGAGGGGGTTGCAGACCACGTGAAATTATGAACAGTAATATTAATTATTGCACTGACTCTGGCTGTTTAGTGCATGATCACAACCTAACAAGGCACTCCTGCTATGATTTACCTTGCAAGCACCTTTCTTCATAGCTGCATTTACTGCTTTGTAACTGCTTCCTATTGCATAGCCATTACCAGTGCCATTAAACTCATTTAACCGTGCTCTCATCACTGGAGCTTACAGAAAGATGGCAGTAGAAGTAGTGCAACTTTTCCTCTTTATTTCTGCAAGGACAGCATTATGGCTAAACACGTATTTATTTGCATAACAGTTCTTTCTAACTCCTGAGAAATGTAAGTATTAAATACTGTAAGTATTAAATAAATATGTGTCCAAAAACCCAGTTTAATCACTTCAGTATAATCACTTGATAAAAGCAAGGATGGAAAAGATTAATAATATTGACTGGTTATAAGCCAGTACACCTCGTGTTAAAAGCTAGCCTTTTTTAGTGGCAGATAGGAGAACACAAACACTGGTTTGAGGAAAAAAAAAAATGTTCTTAGGTGATAATGCTGCTTCCCCCTGCTGCAGAAACCTCTGACAAAGTAAGGGCCATTCAGAAACAAGGTCAGTATTTCTGCTCTCCCCTTTAGCCAGAGCACATAAGCTGCTCCACAGTTTCTCCACATTAAACCATGCAGCGCTTAGACTTCACTAATTCCCAGCTGGAATGCACTCACAACTGATTTATTTCCATTTGCCTTGGGAAACCCCAAACACAGCAGAGGCTGCTTTCATCACTTCATGGAAAATGAAAACCCACTTACTGATAATGAATTCCTGTGGCACCTCTTCCTGCACCATCCACGAGCTCTCTGTGGCTCCCCTGCCAGCTCCCGCTCAAAACGTGGCTGCAGGAGCTGAGTTTTTGTGTGATAATCGTTCCCCATTAGCCTGAACTGAATACTCAGATCAGCTGTGCTCACCCCTCTTGGGGTCAGTAGCACAGGAGTTTTCTTTCAGTATTTAAAAAGAGGAGACTCCAGCTGATGCTGAAAATAAATGGTCAAAAATTAAGATGAAACTATTTCCTACCAGGACAATTCACAGAAGCAGAGGTGGTACACTGAAATTCCAAGGGAGGTTATGCAGACCAGAATGGAATTAGGAAAGAACAATTCATCCACTCAAGAATAACCTTGTTACTATGGGCATTTCTTGACATGAGAAGGTTGGAAGCCTCAAAAGAGCAAGGGTGGAAATCATTCTCCCACAGGCTGGCAAAAGTCTTTCTGTACTGAGATGTAACAAGAGATTATGTGTTTTTCCATTAACATACTCTTAAAATTATGAGTTTTGTTGACACATGAAATTAAAAATATTTCCCAACCTTTATGAAATGGAATTCCTGTTTCCCAACCTTTATGAAATGGAATTCCTGCTTCTCAAACAAGCCTCAGCAATGTGATATCTCCCTCTTTACTCCCTGCAGTGATTTGTTTGAAGAAGCCAGCTCCAGTCTTTTCCACACTCAGTGATACAGAGGATGTTTAAGTTGCTTTATCTTTGTTGAACAATGCTGCAGATATGAATCCCATCACATTCACTCCCTAGACAAGTTCACACCTCTCAGATTACAGTGACATTGCTGTAATGTTCTTTTCCCCTTCCTTTTTTACAGTGTTACATTGGTTTCAGCAGGAACCCACATCTGAAATTTGCATTGTGCCTTCAATCTGTTGGACTGGGAATGAAGATGAAATGGATTTCTGTATACACAAATGCTCTGTAATGCTGATAAGGGGTGATGTGAACAGAATTCAGACTAACACAACAGAATTGTGTATTCAGCCTGCCTGGTAAAGGAGATATTTTTCAACAGTCTGTTAAGTAGCAATAAATGATTTGTAAATATCACCCTCAATAGAGTGGGGACTCCTTTCTCCCAAAAACCCTGACACACACAAAAACAATTAATAAAAATCTCAAGGAGATTTTTGGACAATAATCTGACTCTTGGGAGCCTTCAGAGGCACCTACTCTGTGTGTCCAGCAAGGGACACTGGGCAAGCCTGTTGGAACTAATAAATCAAATTTCCCTGGCTTAGATCTCTTCCAGCAATTATGTGATGGGCTTGGATCTTAATTAACAGCTCTCCTCTCTTAATGTGAACGGTGTCAGAAGGTCACTGAGAGGATGCTAACTGGAATGTTTCGAGTTGTTGTCTCCAAACCAGACATGTGACAGGGCACTTTCCAGCCCCCCACAGCATCTCCCCAATAAGGTGTGACTGTGCTCAGCCTGGGAAATGGGAAAAACAGAAATCTGCTTTTTCTCCAGCTGTGAATTGAATCAGGGGGAGAATTCGCCTGAATTCAAGAGTGAAAGTGCATTTGGAAACTTCCCTTTACTGACTGCCCTTTCTCACTGCAACACTAAGAACTGGCAAAGCCTTAAAATTCTTTAAATGCCCTTTGGCTTAAAAAGTGAGAAGTTCCGTGTGTTGGACAGTGGCAACCCAAGTCCTCTGGCTGGAGCTTGCCTGGCTTCAGTTGGGCAATTCTGCAGTGAGACCTGGTCCTTTCTAGAGCTGCACTCTGTGTTGTGGGTGAATGTTGCTGGATTAATTAGACTTGGAAAGTCTAATTAAGATAAAAAGGAAAGAAGACAAACACCATCCAGAAGAAGGGGTGTGCATGTCACCATCAATTCTCTTCCCCTTCTCACCACCAGGAGAGAGGCTGCTCTGCAGATGGAAAGAACCAGGGACACAAGGGAGCTCAGAGAGCACAGTGGTGTGGGCTGTAATTAAAAAGCACAATTACATCTGTGAACGAGAAGCCAAGTAAAATCAAGCCATAGATAATGACTGCAATAAAAATCAGAGCGTCCTTGTGCCCAGCCCCATCTACTCCTCGAAATAAACTTGTTTCAGACAACATTAAAATCCAGTAGCTCAACAGAATAATGCATGGCTGCTGCAAATCTGCCAGTGAAATTAAGAGCTTTTTTGGCAAACTAACAGAGACTCAGTCCAGAGGTTTAAGGTTTCTGGAGCTGCTTCAACTGTGCTTCATGCTTGACTTTCTGCAGTGCTCCTGAACTGGCTGAATGCACCACTCTGTTGTTTTCACCAAGTCAAAGCACTGAGCCAGGATTTTCTATTTCACACCCCATTCATACCTTGTTGCTCAGATTAGGTAATTTGGGTTATCCCAAATGCCTCTACCTCTTCCCTCTGGAAGGTTTTTTTTTCAGAAAATACTAACGGGCAGATCTTCACTTCTGTAACTTCAGCATGCATCTGTTGCAGCTCAGATGTTTTTATTATAGTTATCTGGGTTCAAACTAGGTCCAAAGTTTAGACAAGTCTGAATGCTGATTTTTTTTTAAAGCATCTCAGTTAACTGAGTGCATCTAGAGTTACCTACCCAGTCTTGTCATTTTAATTTTATATATGTTGAGCAAATTTTAATTTAATGGCAAAATGCTAATGTTTTTTCTCTGTTCAGAGCAAGTTCCTGAGCAGGGAGTAATTGGCACACCTGTAGAACAGGAGTTCTCTGTATAACAAACTGAATTGAACCAGGTGCATCCCAG
Source organism: Irena cyanogastra (assembly GCA_013397155.1). Taxonomy (NCBI): domain Eukaryota; kingdom Metazoa; phylum Chordata; class Aves; order Passeriformes; family Irenidae; genus Irena; species Irena cyanogastra. Next base: position 548,369 of record VWZV01010933.1, on the reverse strand, counting down.
TGGAAACTTCTAATTTAGTTTTAGCCTCTTAGGACAGCAATGTAGGCATTCTGCTTACCAGATGAGTATGGAGTGTACTCTGGGATAAGAGGTGAGTCTATTTTCTTGTAAAGATGAGTAAGAGTAAAAAGAAATTTCATTTCAGATAATGCCTGTGGGTGCTACTCCTAACTGTCCAACAACATGGTCCTGCTTAGCAATTTTAAAGAAAAAAAAAACCACATGTGAAGGCTTTATTCCACCCACAGGATATGATCTGCTCAGTGATCCAGAGCAGTTCTTCCAAAGTCATTAGAATTTTAGTACCACAAAACAAAAATATGGCTTTTTCATAGGTTTAGGGTTTTTTTCCCCCCAGTCCACAGCGAAGTATTTTTTGCCATGGATAGAAAGAAGGAAAATGAGGTTCTCTTTTCGCATTAAATAGAAATCACTTGTTCTATGCACAGGGAAAAAAATAGAGGGCCAAATCAGAAAAAGCACCAAGATCTGAATGAATCAGCACAAATGCTTTATTCCTAACCCAGTGCCTGAGATCTGCAGTCACTGTGGGGACACTTTGGTGGTTCCCAGTCCCATGGTTTCAGGATATCCCTGCTGTGTTTGATTTGATATTGCTCTCCGGTTCCAGTCTAACCACTTTTGTTATTACATATGGCACTTGCAGTGTTATTTGAGACACGGAATGGGACCAGGGGAAGGGATCTGCTTGGTTTAGCTGGGTGACAATGACAGAATTTCAGCCTTGCAGTCTTACACTGTGCCTTTGCATGGAGGAAAGCTGAAGAGCATTATTTTGGTTAAAGGAGGGAGCCTGTTCCATTTTAATAGCATCAGTAATGATTGTCTATCAGTAACACTGTTTCTTCAGGCTTTTTTTTTGGTGTGTGTGATGCTCTACATGGTTTATTAATGAAAATAACTTGCTAAATTATATTCTTCTCAAAATAATGACAACGCAGATGTACAAACCCACATTCATGTGTTGTTTTATTGGTGCATTACAACATTACATTTCCTTCACACTGAGAAAGCATGAGATTAAAATACATTGATCCACAAAAATGCCTTCCCTACGCTGACTTTGCACTGGTGATTGTGGCACCTACAGACCCCTCCACAAGTTTCATTCCATTAAGTCTTTCATAATTTTAATTACGTTTTAATCAAACCTTTTACATTGTCTACTTTATGACTCTCGATTTAATTATTCCCATTAAAATGTGTTATTCTTTACTGCTTTTCTGAGGTCACCAATTACTCCTGCAATTGCAGTTTTTATGCTGTATTACACTTCATGTTCCAATCCTTTAACAGCCACTACTCATTTGAGGGCTGTATGAGCTTTTCCTTACCCAAAGACAGCCTGTCTATATCCAAAGCCATTAAAATACTGAGAATGTGTACAGCACACTTAGAAGGCCCCACTCCATTTTGAGAATAAGCCAGATCTATATAAAAACATGCAAAATGCTCTATGCATCAGTATTAAACTTCTAATTTTGATTGAAGATTTATTCTTTTTCCAACATTTGCATATAACCTGGAAGACTAGGGTTCCTGCTGAAAGAAAGAGCTAATGGCTAAGCCTTACCCTGGCTCTGGGGCTTTCAGTAATCCTCTCACATGAAATAATAGAAAACTGTATTTGTTACAGAATTCTGTAGGATGGTTTAAAAACTTTGTAGGAAGATTAAACCTCCACTGAACTCTGCAAATTTCCAGAATAAGATCTCAACCACACCAGAGGAGTGTTCTGTCAAATCCAGTGCAGATGCCAAGTAATTTTGCTTAGCTGATGCTGGTATTGTGGATTACTGTATATTCACCAGGAAAACCACAGCTCAGTTCAACTGTCTCTGTTGTAGAGCTCAAAATTCTGTAACTGTAAGTGAAACATTCTCCCTCTGACTCAGTTCAACTGTACCAGCTTTGCAAGGCCTGATTTCTACAGAACCTCCCAGTTCACTCCTGTTACCTTCTGTTCCTAAATGTCACTTCCTATTTATAGTCATTTCCAAATATCATAGAAGTTTATACACAGCAAGGTTGCATCCTCTTGTACACAGTTATAAGGTTTATTTTTAATGGGACCCTAATTTACTTGCTTTTTATAAAAATTCAAGTGTTGCCAATCAGGAAGCAGCTCTTCTCAAAAGAAATCTACAAAGCTTAGCTTTGAGGAAAGTAAATGACAAGCCTTACATAAAGACATTGAGCTGTTTGAATCACAAAATGTCTACAAGGCCGATGCATATTCCAACAGGAACACAGAAATCATAATCATGGCAGCAGTCTCCTCCAGTCTGAAGCACCGTAATTGTGGTCGTTGATCAACATTATCTTGATTGCTCTGAGAAATGTTCAACTGCCAGAGTGTGGTCTGGAATATTTTGCCTGCATTTTTTCACAGGATACCTAAGGAGAAAAAACCTGGGATCTGATATTCTGCCATCCAAAGGTACATCATCTCACAGGAATGTGATGTATACTGCATAGTGCATACATGACAAACAGAATCCCACTGGTAATAAATTAACTTAGGTCACACACTTGTCAGCCTTCTCCATACCAACAGTGGTTAGATTCAGGTGAGTTCCAACTCAGGTACCAAGCCAACCTTGGCAAGCACCATGCCCAGGAGCATGGTGAGCTGAAAACGTGGGATGGGATTGGTGGAAAACTGTCTCCAGCCTTCCTCTGGATGTGTTACAGTGCTGGAAACCACCACAAGCGTTCGTGGTTGCGCGCCCAAAATCACGAATGAGAATCTTTGCATTTCCTCAGATCATCAATGCTGCAGTGAGTCACTACACAAGAATGAACATGGCACACCGAGATCCACAGAAAACTTTGTGTTTCTTTATCCTCCCAGTTTTAGGGAGTTTTAAACACCTGTTTGAAGGACTTCAGCCTGTTAAATACAATGGGTGTTCTTTTCTTTTGAATTTGTTTTGATGGTAAATACTGCAAGAGTTCTCAAAAATTGCTGATGGTGCAACACCAGGTTTCTAATCCATCCTGTATGTTGTTCTTAGTTGGCAATTTTAACAGCATGGAATTTCTTGAATGTGAGAATCATCCAGTGGAACTACTAATACACAAGGCTTGGCTCTCACGAGCACTTCACCAGCCACACCTTTCGCCTTCTTAGTCATTAGTAGCTCAGAATGACCTTGGCAAAACTTGACAATTAATAGGAAGTTCCACCAGCATGTGGAGATTTTTGTTAATGTCAGAAGGCAGCAAGACAAACATAAGGATGATGCCCTAAAGTATCAAATTAGAGATGTTGAACATCTGATGAAAAATGCTCTGTGTACTCACCACCCATCAAAATCAATGAGTGCTGAAGATGACCAGAACTTTGTAGAAGATACTCAGTACTTCGGAAAATCTGTTTCCAGATCTAGTATATGCTCAACCACACCTCAGAATTACTCTCTCAACCATTCTCCACACAACATTATTTTAAATAATGTTCTTTCCCCTTCCCTCAAGTAGTTCTACCTGTTTGCAGTAGACTGAAAACAGATAATTCAGCAAGTCAGTACGAACTGAAAATTTAACTTTAAAGTATGATGGTATCATGGCATTAAAAATAAAATAGTTAAATTCCCTTTATAAAAAGGAAAGAAACAAAAGAAAAAAAAAAGTACATTAAGAACCACTGTTAAGAGACCAGTTTGGAGAAAATGTGAGAAGGCTAAAAGTTCATTCTGCACATTTCTCAAAGTCATACAGGACCTTCAGTTATTCCCTCCAGAGGCAGCCCAGTAGCATTGTCTGCTGTGGGTCTCTCTTCTTTCTTCACTGAGTTCTGATCCAGCAGGCTGACGTAAGATTTGTGACAGGCTGTATTACCCAAAGGAGGGTAGTGCTGTCTGTAGCAAATATAAGCAAAAATGAGGCCAATGATCCCTCCAACGAAAGCATCTGGAGGAAAAAAGCAACAAAACCAGAAGCACGTTACAAGGGAAAAGGCAGCCAGGAGTGAAAATTGCAAATAAAAGACATTTCGCTGATGTGAAAGTGTTTAACACAGAAAATGTGAATTTTGAATTTTCCTAAAGCATTTGGAACCAAATACCACAATCACACTGGACACATAAAATCAGCACTGGGGACTTGTGCAATATTTTGAAGACCCAAATTGTAGATAGTTGGCTAAGTTTTGGGAGAGGAACACTGGGAATAAAATGGCCTCCATGGGCTATCACACACTCCTGATGTTCCAGATCACAGGTGACCATCTGTGGGTGGGCAACCCATGGATCTTCTCCCACTCACAAAAGCAGACGGCCAAGAACAATTTCAAGCTGGATGAATTCTTACCAAAAGCATCTGAAAGGTCAAAGACTAAGCAGGCCTGTTAACTGATCTAACACCTTTTGAATATCTTTCTTTGATGTTTTTTACTATCCCATACTCCTATCAGAAAATAAAGTAAGATAAAATAAGGATATTGGATGAGATATTTTCAGCTCTCACACACAAGCAATTTTAAATTTTCTATGGAGGATCCCTTCTGTTTCTGGTTCTGCCTCTTACTAAAATACTCACCTCATCTTGTGTTTCATTTACAATCAACAAGAGACAAATCTCACTGAAAATACACACTCTGTGAAAGCCTCAGATTTAACATGAAGAATAATGAAGTGAGGCAAAAGGCACTGGTTAAAATATGACCTGACAACACATTTTATTTTAACAAGACTGATTCAGCACCATATGATCTGTGTATACCTGTGTTTCCATTCTTTCAATTTCCAAAACCCCAAAGTGTAATAAAAATGGTGAATCATTGAGTTCATTGGCAAAGAAGGGTAAATCGATACAAATTATTTTTGTCTGAAGTCCTTAAATACAGATTAAATACCCTGGTTTGCCAGCGTGATTTTTACTAGAACAAAGACAATGTGGTTCAATTTTCAGTGTGTAATAGATGGTTTGTAATCATCAGAGTGAGATGCCTTTTATCAAGAATGGCTAGGGCAAGAAAACCTGAAAAATTTAATACTGAGTTGGATAGATTTAAGAACTGTGACTGTAAGTCACATTTGAGGAACAGGACTACATGGAATGACCCAGGAGATGCCTTCTAATTCTATGTTCTCTTCCTCCACACAACAGGACATAATGAATCTATCACAAATTGATGTAACAGGGGCTCAAGCAGGAATTTAAAAGGTAACTGTGCAGACTGTAACTTATCCTACCTGCCCTGGAAGCTGACTGATTTCATCAGCCTGGCTCTACCAAACTATAATGGTACTAAAGGTACTGAGGGCAAGAATTTTCACAGTATAGCATCAATCAACTTGTAAAAAACTTAGTTATTGTGACAAGATTAATTTTCTATAAACCTGTGTTGGGTGCAATTCTCAGATTATCCTCCTTTGACTGAATAGTGTTCCAGCTGCTTCTTTATTTTGCTTAACACTCAGGTCAAGCCTATGATTACTATTTTTAATCATGGAGAAACACCAGTTTTTTGCCAGTCCTCTTTAAGTTCCCTGGGATTTTAAAGCTTACTGAAAACTTGCCCAGAAAATTTCTTTCAGAACTTTTACACAAATTATGGAACTCCTGCCAGGCTGGTAAGGCAGCACCTCATGCTCAGCAGGTTTGTGCTGGAGCCTCTCTCCAGCCCCAGTGTCACTGAGAAAAGGAGGAATGGGTCCTGAAACAGGACAAGGCTCTGCTGGAAAGCAGGAGGCTCCTCAGAGAACTTGTCAGGGCTAATGGCTGGTGATTAAAACAAAAGAGGAGCACAGCAGGAGCACAGCAGGATGAGGGAAAGTGTGGCTGAGACTGGTTCTGCTGTGCTGGCTACTGGGTGAGACCAGAAGGTGCTCAGGGGACAGAGCAATGCAGCAATTATTTGAAATTATGTGAGGAATCAACAGAATGCTGCGTCCTTGCACTGGGATTTGGCGCCAGGTTTTGGTAGCAGGGGGAGCTGCAGGGGTGGCTGCTGTGAGAATCTGCCAAAGCTTCTCCATGTGCAAGAGCCAACAGCAGCCAGCTCCAGGACGGGTCTGTCACTGGCCAAGGCTGAGCACTGCAGGAATGTGGGAGCACCTCTGGGATAACAGATGTAAAAATGGGGAAAAAAATCTGGACAACTGCAATGGTTGCTGGAGAGGAGAGTGAGAACATGTGAGAGAAACAGCCCTGCTGACACCCAGGTCAGAGAGGAACGAGGGGCAGGAGCTGCTCCAGGCACAGTGACAGCAACTGCTGAGTGATCTCTCCCTCAACTTATCTCGACTCATGATCCTCTCACTGCATTTTCTCTCACCCTTCCAGCTGAGGAGGGGAGTGACAGACCTGGTGTCCAGCCAGGGTCAACCCACCACAGTGCTGGAAAACAGGAAACAGCATGTAACCAGTATGAAATTGAAATTCCAGGTAATTGAAAGGAGCAGTCAGGACCTTGAGGGGAGTTCAATTTGCAAGGCCAGCAGTACAGTACTAGCAACAGCACAGAAAGCCAAGGTGACCTACATAACAGCACCAGAAATATCATGCATGGTATTTCTTATAGGAATACAGGGACAAATAGGTGAAAAGAAATTACAGGCTGGTTTACTTAGCAGAAGACATGAGTAAAAGCAAGGAAGCTACAAAACTGGCCATAAAGAAGGTCAAGAAATGGTAAAAGAAATAACTGACGGCAGGGTTTTCTGAATTGTCACACAAGTGTGTAATTGATAAATAGCACAGGCTTCTACATCAGTTACAGCTCACACCTGAATTCTGAAGGACTCTGAGACAACAGTGACAGATGCAGGGCCCTGATGGGTGTTGCACTCCAGAAGTGCCTGCTGTGAGGGAGGAGAGGATGCTGTGGCAGAGGCCTGAAGCTCTGAGGGTCAGTGCTAGCTAATTCAGCCTTGCTAGGAAACCCCAGCATCAATCCAGGAGCAAGGAAAATCTACAGCACACGGTGCACCAAAACAAAAAAAAATCAAAGAAATACATGGCTAACTAGGGAAAAAAAGAGTAGGAAAAAAGGGCATGTCCAGGTCTCACCTTGCCAGTGATGTTTGTAGTCACACATCCGTGACAGGGCAATCATCATGGCACAGTAGAGGGGCAGGATTGCTGCACAGAGCCTCCAGCTCTTCCCTCGGCCGCTCTCCGTGAAGCAGTGCAGCTTCCCAGCCAGGTAGAAGGTGGTGAAGCCAAGGCCTGAAAATGCAACTGATAAAGCAAAGGAAATTGTACATCACTACAGGAAACTGTAATTAGTGCTGGTTTGGTTGGTTGGTTGTTGTTTTTTTTTTTTTAAGCAGTCACGATCTTGCAAACTTGAAAAAAAAATCACATTTTTGGGGAAGTGAATGAGAAAAGACATTCCCCAACGAGATCCATGACATACATATATCCTCCACAGCAGTGGTGTTACATATGGAGCAATGCAAGCAACCAGGAAAGGGAACATTCAGAAGAAATTTGATTTTTCTCTAATATATATACTCAGCTTTCACATAATCTGACATTTCTGTAAACACTGTGTTGCCTCTAGACATTCACCTATCCCATAGAAATTTAACTTTTTTCTTCCTTCAGCAATTTACCTTTTTCCTCTGGGGGAGACATCAGACACTAAATTAAACATCTGAGCAAATTTTTAACTTGAGTCACAAAAGCTTTTTCATGCTTCAACCTTCAGCACATCTTTCCTGATTTTAGACCTATTCTAAAACGTTAAGGTTCAAAGCAGAAAAGGATTCAGACAGTTTGCACTGTAATTGAATTACATTTAAATGAGATTTTTAGGTTCCATTACCCAATTTCTATAGAACATGCACAAGTGGTAGTGATGGGAGAACTCAGGCACCAAGTTTCTGCACTAAACTTCTTTCCTGTTATAGCTTTTACACCTTCCAGAGAGACACTGGACAAGGAAAAGACTTGTTTGTCTCATTTCATCTTCCAGATGAGTAAATGGAGTGATCAAAATGAAATCTGTCTTGGATATGCAGTATCAAATGCAATCCTGAAGCAAAAACTTTCCCACTCCAAAAAGATGTTTGCCTTCATATTTCTATTTTTCACCTCAGGTTATTATTTTTTAGGTGAACTGAAATTTGTAGGCAGTATTCCCAGGCAGAAGAATCAATTGCTTTATGGTTTCATTTTCAGGTAATCTACAATGCCCAGCAATTTAGAGGGCTTAAAGGAACATTGCCCAAAATATAAAGCAGGCATTCAGTTCACACTGACTCATATTTAGGATTACTACCATTTACCAGGCAATTTTACCAGCAATTGTCAGCGTGGTGCACAGCAGCAGCAGATTTAGCTAAAAGGACTTTAGAGAATCTGGAGATACTTTAAAAAGACTATTTCCCCCAAATTTGTGGGGTTCTTTTCAGGGTCTGCCATGTTTCCAGAAGGAGGTGCTCATGGAAGAACATGGAAGTTCAGCAGGATCTATATTTGTAATAAACACAAAGGCTGGTCTTGCCTTAGGTGGTGGATGTGTTCCTCTAAACTAAAAGGCAGAAAGAAAAGAGTCACAAACACTCCTCTAGGGGAAGCCACACTTCATAAAAGAGGGAAAAGAAATATGTAATACTCTAATATTAACATATAATACTAATATTGTGGCTGTAGAACTAACATTGTGCAGAGAAGCCTTACACTGCAGAATTTCAGATTGACCTCCCTTACCCTGGAGCGTGCAAATCCAGAAAGAGCTGCTTGACCCAACAGTGCCAGTGCATGCAGAGTCAGCAGCAAAAACCATGGAATTAACAGCAAAATGCTCTGGGATGTGGGATATCCATTATAAAAGTAACTACAGAATTCCAGACAGCTCAATTGCTGTGCACCTCATGCGGGCAACTTTGCTTGATGGCTCTGTTTTGAAGATGTCAGTCAAGAAAGTTAAGAAAAACAATTCACTCTTCAAGAATCCTGGGCCTCAAGGATTTCATTTACACTGAAGAATTGGTCCATCAGTAGAATATATTTGAGCACTTTTTCCTGCACCAGCTGGAGTCAATACATCACTGCAGCATGAAGGAAATGGAAATACACACATGCCCTGAAGGGTTACACCCTCCCCACTGTCCTAGTAAAAGTTATTAAAAATCCAGATCCCAAAGATTCAGCAGAGCAATACAAAACCACTTCTAAGTTGCCTTCTTCTAAGAAAATAAATCAAACTATCTTTATATAAAGAAGGGAAAAGCAATATAAAATAGCAACCAGCCCTTTTTGGAGACATTGATGTAAATGAATAGAAGAAAATCAGTTTGCTATAGCTTAAAACAATGTTAACACAAGAAACATGTTGATACAAATTCCAGACACAAAAATTCAATTGATTTTAAATGTTGCAAGAGGAGAAAAGAATGAAGAAATGAGATATTTTTACCAATTGGTGTAGCTAACTCAAATCAAAGTCCTGATGCCACAAGTTGCTGAACTCAGGAAAAACTCTCATGAGACAAGCCACAGGTTCTGTCAAGGCTTGTTAAAATGGTTTAAAATGCATTCTCATTATTTCAATAAATAAATATATTATAGACTCAATTGTTCAGTTTGTTTCTCTGATGTTCTTTTTTAAAAAGTGAGTTCAGAAGGATCAAGGAGGATGACAGCATCTGGAGACACCACAGATCCCATCCTGACACCTGATTCCCTCCAGACAGGGGATTTACTGAGTTGAAAAACCTGTCTGTACAGACCAAACAAATCACCAAGTTGAAATGCATAAGGTGAGAAACTGTAAACAAGAATCTGATCTAAAGCACCCCAAATAAATTATTCATTTAAAAATGTAATTGCTTTTGTGAGTGTTTTTCTGAAATTTAAACTACCCCAGGAGGATCTTCAGCCTCTCAGGTTTTAATGGATGCTTTGCTAAGCACACAATAAATGACTTTTTTTTACATTAAGCAGTTTTTGAACTAAAGAAAACCCCTCAACTTATTTAACTGACATTGAATCACAAAACAACCATCCGAATGACCTTTGTAAGGATCAGATAAAATGATCCATCTCTTTGTCTGCAATGCTTTATTTTTCAGTGATTACTGTACATTTCCCAAGTGCAAACACAGACTATTTATTCATCACTGGAATTGCTTAGCAGCCTATTGAGGAATTCCAGCAGCTAGGGCTACTGCTGAGTGTTTTCAGTTTCACACTGTTCAAAGACTGAAATATTTATCTTTCTTGAAGGGAAAAGTATGATACCAAATGAGTGCATAAATTTTCACGCTGAAATTTAATTCAAAGAGCATTTCATAGAAGTACAGTTCCCAAAGAATGTTATGAGCTTATTATCACAAAATATTTTTAATTTTTTTTTCCAAGTGGGACAGTCAATCACCTTCCCTTTGGCTTAGCTTTATTAATTTCTTTTCACAGAGAAAGACAGTTCGGCAGAAGCAACATGAAAAGCACATCACAAACTACAAATGTATGCAGAGACTTGGGAAATAAAAAAGAGATGCTGGAGACAGAGACATGTTAGAACAAAAATAGACTTATATTATCTGAAAAGCAAGAGCATTAGTCATTAGATTGTTTCTGCACCACTGTCACAGTGAATTCTTATGGACTTTTTTGGGTTTTTTTGGTGACATGTTTTTTTATGTACCTTTTCAGATACCTCATCTCACCTGAAATTCCTAAGGTGGCCTCAGGATGCATCTTATTGCCACCAAAAAATAAGAATTAAGTTTTGATCTGTTCAGTTTATGACACCTTTTACAGAAGTCCTAAAAGCAACCTGTTCCACAGCCTACTTTTCCATTTCCATGGGTAGAAAGCTTGAGAAAACTCCTCTTCTCTGAGAACATAGTAAAGAGAAGATTAAACCAACTCAGACCCTGGAATTACTTTTAATAACTTCTCTTTTTAAGAACAGCCTAGGCACAAGCCTTAGATCACTGCCTCTTCAGCTCTAATACAAATTATGGCCATTTAACAACAAATAATCCCTACCAACATCAATTTTTTCTTTTCCAGCTCAACACTGGGAGATATCAAGTTCCAACCAATGGATCAGGGTAACTTCTTCCTTTCCTGCTTTGCTGTAATTACACCATCAGTAACATCCTGGATAAGGATCACATCCTGCTCAAGCTCTTGTCATGCCAAGCATTTGCATCACTCATTCAGGGATGTGCACATCATTTAAAAGTTGTTCGAAGGAAATGGCCCAAGCATACAGATTAGCATGTAAAATACAGTTAGAAGACAGGTGAAGAGTATCTCCACGGATAGAGGTTTTTTACAGTGGAGGATCAGAATGCTTCAGTCAAACTCATGGTCAGCAGTGTCAAGGAGTTTACTGGAATATACCAATTTTAGTACAGCAAATAATCCTCCTAAATACTGCAAAAAGGAACTAGGGAAACCCCAGGACTATGGTGAGCCTGAGCAGGAAGGGTTGTATAGAAAATCACTGCTTCTCTTTTCATGGTGTGGCACACAGCAGGAATAGGAAAATGTTATTTATTCCTGCAACACTGCAAAATGCAAAGCAATGAAGCCTGATCTATCCACCATCTGTGAGAGGAACTTTTCATTGGGGTTTTATGGAGAGAAGTAGAGTTTGGACAGGGGGCAGGCAAGTAACTTTGAGCCTTTTTCACCCCCACTTTCCAAGTGAATCAGGACACCAAGGAGAAAGTGGCTCCACAGCAGCATTGTACTGTCACTGAATTCAGTGAGCCCCAAACTTGCCAAAAACTCTCGAGAGAAACTTTTAAATAACTGTCTTGAGAAAATCAGGGACTGGAAAATTGGGCATTTCATTCCCAATTCAGTCTAGAATTAAGTTTGCTGAAGACAGTAAAACTAGAGTTGCACTCTGTTCTGGATTACACAGTAGATTTGGGATTAATACCTTTAAACATACAAAGAAAAGGGAGAAAATACAATTTTTCAAAGTGCTAAATAACTGAATTGTTTAGCATGAAGAAAAGGCTCTAGGGTAACCTGATCTAGTGGGAGGTGTTCCTGTCCATGGCAGGGAGTGGAAGTGGATGATCTTTAAGGTCCCTTCCAACCCAAACCCCACAGTGACCCTGCATGCTTTGTGTAAAACAAATTCATAGAACATGCTGGCCAGGTAGGGTAAGTCCCAGGGAGGAACCACTGTCTTACACTGCCAGGATTCCTGTATTAAAAAACCACCTTTATTTTTTTAAATTCAGAAAAAAAGGAAAATATTGCCGAGGCATACACATAATCTGAACCTCAAACAGGCTCAAAAGAGTTGATTTGTTATTAAGGCTGGAAAACTAAAGGAGTTTAAGGAGTTCATTTCACAGGCCCCTCATGAATTCCAACAGCCCTTGTTGTTGAGTATTCACAGGTAATTATGCCAGAGAAGAGGCACAAGCATTAAACATAACCATTCCTGAGTGTACTTAGAGTTTAAATTAAGAAGCCAATAAACCCCACAGGACTTTTTTTTTCCTTTGCTTGCGTATCTAAGAAATCCGTCTCATATTTCCCTGGATTCTTTTATAAAAGGATGAAATATTTTAGTGAGATGGTGCCATACAGCTGTTAATTAAGAGATTTATCTTGAAAATAGGGGATAGCAGCAATTACTGCCAAAAACCTGTGGCTTGTAGCTCATTTGTTACTTAAAATGTTCATTTTTGAGTGAAGGAAATATGATTATCCTCCATTAAATTGCTAGCTAAAGATAATTAACAGTTCAAATTTAGGTACCCAACTATAATTACAAGTACTGAGGTAGTATTTTATAAAAATTATCACAGGATAGCAAACACTTCTATTGAAATTCAATAATTTCTTCACTCTGAAGCACATAAATCACTTTAATTTTTCAAACAAATGGATGTCTTTTAACATGTAAAAATATTTTCGTTCTTACAACTGATTAATTTAATTATTTAGTGGAAAAGGGGAGGAGGAGATACCTGTCCTTTCATTCTAATGACATCATAGCTCCCAGTCACCTTTTTCCACAGCAAGAAACACCACAAATGCTACGTTCATTTAATTAGTGCTTCATCAGGCACTAAATCTAGAGCACAAATGATATAATCAGCTTTAATATCTCTGATGATATATAGTGACAAACACTGAGTGGAGCAGTCAGCTGTGAAGGGACAGAGACAATAACAACCAGCCAGTCACCAGCAAAGGTGCTGGAAGTTCTCAGAGTTGTTGTAGAGTCTTTACCTGGCTCAGAAGACAATCCACACCCAGGCTGCTGTCACACAATTTATAACTGGTTCAGAGAAGCAGAAAAAACAAGAGATTTCTCTCTTTTTCTCCCAAAATTGAGGAAGGGACTAGACAGAAACTAATTTAGGTTAAATTAGGAAACCTAATTTAATCCTGAGAATGCTTTCAGCCCAAACAAGCAGAGTTCAGCTGGGGGGGAACGGGACATGTCCAAATAAATGTAGCACTGGTCTGTGAACCAATTGTCAGAACTGCAGCTGGTAGAGGTAAATTCACATTTCCAAGGAATACCATAGAACAATACATGGAATCAAGGCCAGGTCCATGGATATTCACATCCCAATTATTCTCCTGCTCCTCATATTTAATTCCTACCCAGCACCTGCCCTGCTGCAAAAGGCATTCTCTGCATACACCGATATTTTTCATTGAGATTCCAGCCTCCTTGCCATACTAAACAATACCAGAAAGTGATATCATATCCTACCATTTGACAGCATAAATATCTTTTAAACACTGCACATTAAGTTTTTTGATATTTACATCAACTAGTAGTTCAATTTGTTTAGACAGGATCTTCCTGTGCTCATCCACACAAACTTACTGATACAAGCAAGTAATGAAGGCAGACAGAGCAGGGAACATGGAGAACAGAACAGAAAAAAGCAGAATATTTCAGCTGGAAGGGACCAACAATTATCATCTATTCCTACTGCCTGACCACTGCAGGGCTGACCAAAAGCTAAAGCAGTGTAAATGCCTCTTGAACAGTGACAGGCTTGGGAAACACTGCCCAGCTCTCTGGGAAGTCTCTCCCAGTGTTGGACCACTCCCATGGCAAAGACATTATTCTGATATTGAGTCTGAACCTCCCCTGGCACAGCTTTGAATCATTCCCACATGTTCTGTCACTGGAGCCCAGGGTGAAGAGATCAGCAAAGACAGGTTAAGAAAATTAAGAATAAAATAGCTTATCATATGGTAGAGAACTTGCAGGACTGAGCAAGTGATGCGTTAAATATTTTGTGATATTTAAATAAAATTTAATATGACTCTGCAGTCATACTAAATCATATACAGTCCCAAGTGTCTGTGGAAATGCTATGATAGCATAAAAATCAGGTCAATCATTCTGATTTCTATTTTCTGATTAATTCCCTCAGTAAATTCATCCAGAGATTTCTTCCTTCCCCCACCTCCTGTGAATGATTTTTTTAAAAAAATACTTCCCATGCTATTCAATCCACAAATCCAACTTGCACTGCCCTCCAACATGATTAGAAACCCTCAACATAATCATTCTCCAAAAGTTCCTAGTTGTTTATATAAAATGTAGGAACCAGACCGAGAGACTCTAAACCCACTGTCTTAGTTCAGGTTGAAACAAAGGAAAACTGAAAGTCTCAACAAAAAAAACACCAGATAAATCAGTCATTCTCAAGAAAGCAGTATTAGTTTTAAAACTATTCTGCATAAATAATTCTCATGTAGGTTTTGTTTGAGGAAACACTGATGGCATTATTTGCTCAGTTTTCTGCAGAAGGAAACTCTACGTGTTCTCTATGTAGAACTGACTGCATTAGCAAAATCCAAATGAGGCTTTTGCAGGTGCTCTTTTTTTCTTTCTGGCATAAATAGTATACTTGATTTCCTGCATTTATCTCATAGCTTTTATCTCAAGAGCCTTTTAATATCCCCTTGCTTTCAAGAGACCTAAATTAATGTTTTCAGAAAATGTTATGACTGAGATTTTTGCTGTTTGATAAATCAGTCAGCCACCTCTAAAGGAAGCTGCCTGGCATTTTAAGTTTATCATTCAATTTCAAGGGTTTTATTGAGTTATTTTTCTTTTGCTTATAGCAGAATTGTAGTTGGTACTCCTGACTTTAATGAAATTATTCTGGTTTCAGAGTTATTTGCATCCAAAGAACATGATCTTATGTGAGTCAGGTCTGTCCCTTCTGCTGCTCAAAGGAGATTTGAGTGTGCAAGGAGGATTTGGAGACTGATCACAACTAACTCTTTCAGGGAAACAACTGATCACAACTAACTGTTTTAGGGAAAGCCCTACCCCAGCTTACAAAGGTGAGTGCTCTGCAGGGAGTTTTAAAGTCTTCATGGACACAGAATATTTGGGTTTACTTCCAAGCAGCTCTAATACAGGTAGAACATTCTCCTGCATATTCTCATTTATTCTTACCATGGCCTGGAAGACCAGTGTTTGCTGCAAGGGCAGTTTCAAGGAATCTCAATATTTGCCAGTACTGTAGTGAGATTTCTTCCTTAAAGATGGTCAGAAAGTGATGTGCCAGCCTCCCCTGAGCTCACAGCCTTCCAATTTCAAATCAAACCTGGGCCTTCTGACCCACTTCACTCCAGAGAAAAGCTGTCACTGCAGTTCACAGATGGAAATTGATCTTTGGCTCTCTGGTGTGACTCAGAGGCCTTTGAACAGGAAAAGGTCAGGCAGAAGAACAATGGTCTTTACTTTAGATACAGCTGAAATCCACAGCAGCACAACAAACTCTTCTGCAGCCTGTGAAACCAAGCATTTACCTTAGCCTTAGCTTACAAAATTTGCCTAAAAAGCTAAAGTTAGGCAAAAAGAAAGGAAGAATTAGACTGAAAAGTATTTAAGCTCCTTTCCTGCACAGATGAAAGCAAACTGAACAGATATAATAACCAAGAGGCAGCAACACAATAACCAAGAACCAGCAGCAGCTGCTGGGAAAACTGGTTTATTGGAGCTAAGATCAGAGATTTACTTACACTTGCAGCTCACTTTGTTAACTTCAGCTTTTTACATATTTCCATTTTGCCTATAAGTGTAAGCTATAGCTCAAAAGGCAAAGAAAATGATTTTCTTCTTCACTTCTAAAGGACCATTACTTTCTCAAATGTATCAAGACACCTTCATTCATCAAGGAGGTAATTAAAAAACATGACAACACAAGTCACTGCTACTGTCCCCACAGCCTCTGACTGCATTCTTCATTTCAGATTTCTGGTTGAATTCTCTGATTTCTTCAGCAATATTCAACAGTAATCTCTACAAACCTCTTTCAGCAATATAATAAAAAGAAGAAAACCAAAAACACCCACACAAGAAACGAAAGCTCTCGCACAGCTCTATGTTAACATTCATTCTGTAAATACAAAATTGAGATGCTACCACAAAATCATTTCTTCAAAACTCTATTTTTCCTTGCAAAAAGGAATCTTTAGACTCAATAAAGATTTTTATTAAAAAAAGAAAACAAACAATACAATTTAGTCAAAAGTCAACTTTTCAAACTAATTTAAGTACCTAAATTTCGGCTACTGAAATAAAAATTACATGAGTGTTTTATTTATTTTGCTGCTGATACAGCAATTTTATACAGGATATGTTAATTTTTAATTGATTTTATTCCCATAAATCCATCCAATCCAATGTGAAATTGCAAGTTCAATTACCTCTGCAGCCACTACGCTATAATGATTAATTTTTACCAAGTTCGGCTTCCAGCCAGTTGATGGGATCTTTTTTAGGGATCAATAGCCAGCAGGAATCTCCTGAAGTCCAACACAGAGAAATGCAAATTCTTGGGGGAAGAACATCCCAGCTCTGCTGGTGGTAGCCAGTACAACATAAAGAGACAACTGGCACCACCTGAAGCACAGGAAATTGTATTTAAATACAACAAACAACATTTTCACTGGTAGAGTGGTCAGCACTAGACTAGTTTCCCTGTGAGATAGGTTGTGGAATCTTCACATTAAAACAAAACTCAACGGGAAATCATCCTCTGGAGCCTTCCCACCCTGACCCTGCTTTCAGTTGTGATTGGAACTGCACAATTTCCAGAGGCCCTTTATCCTCAGAGTTCTGTGAATCCAACTGTAAGTTGATATAAACCAGACTAGCAGGTGATTATTCATTTTTTTTCACAGCAGACACATCAGTTTCCAGATGTCTCTGTGGGTATTGGTGGCCACCATGGGCTCAATCTCCTCCCCCTGACCACCAACATTCAGCAGTACAAGCTCCGAGAAGGTTGAATTAACCTCTCACCAAGCCACTATTTTTACTTCAGTAGAAAGGTACCAAAACCAGTTTCATGCAACTTCCTCTAATCTAATTCCTTAGCTGGAAAACACAGTTTCAATAGTTCTGGCCAATTCAGAAATAACACATTTAAAAATAGTCACTAAATAAAGCTGAAGCCAAAACTGGCAACTGCAATTTGCTTGCAAATGTTTTGAGCAGAATAAGAGCCTAAAGGGAGTTATATCATGAAGAATTAATCACTTCCTCTAAGAAAGCAAACAGGGTCAAGAATCTGGCATTAAATTCACAGAGGATCTTTGGTGTTTCTAAATAAATTGTGCTGTGTTACTATTATTTACCCATATTTGCTTGTACAAGGACTCCATTACTACAATCACAGCAGCATATGGGACATGAAATCCTGTCTAGCATTTCATTTCTTCTTTTAAGCTAAACAGCCCATTTCACTGAACAATATTTGAAGCAAGCCTGTGATGCTGATTTGCTACTTACTGTTCTGATAAGCAACATATGAACATAAACCTTTAAGATGTAACCATGCAGTCATCAAGTCAAGACTCATTTATTATCTATTTTAACATAAACTCACACTACTTTTGCAACACTTTTGTTTGCTGTTGGTGGCCTGGCCTCATTCATACAGGTGAAATTTGGGTCAAAAGTTCAGTTAGAATGAAATGGATAAGGTCTTTATTCCTTTGGTTCAGAGCTCTGTATCCAAAACTTGGTATCACCAACTCTGAAAGATGATCTGGATTCATGTTTTAAGCGGGAATTAATTTCCAACAGCAACTGGAAAAAGGCATGGACAAAACCCAACTCATAAAATTTGACAGAACCAGTTTATATTTGTACCATTATCAGGACATAAAGTGAAAAGAGAATTTGGCCCTTTATTTCCCCCTCTCCTTCCAGCCACCTGACTGGTGATGTGGCAACATCACAGGAAATTTACTGCTCATATTCTTGTGCTCTCCTCTGAGAACTCTTTAGAGGTCCCAGGGCATTGCAACAATTTTAAGCTGCAACTCAAAAACCCTCCATGCTTTCAGAAATGCAAGCTTTCATATGGAAAACATGCTCAGTATTCCTGTCACCTTAATTAAATATGTTCTTGACATATGGTCAAGCAGAATCAGCCTTCCCTGTGCATGAAAAAAACCTGGTGGCTTCTAGGCTGAACGTGTTCCCTGAAAAAAAAAATTAAGATATATTCTCCAAACAAAGATATCTACCCAATTACAGCAATTTTAACCAATTATATCTAATTGCAATTTAAAACTAACACAGGATCTAGAAAGCTGGCATTCTCTCTCATGACCCCATGGTAATAATATTCTGCCACCAAAATAGACTCAGAGCTCCCTGGCCAGACAAATACCAGACAATGAAATGCTCACCTCTTGTAGCCTGTATAAAGAGTGGCACATTGTGAAATCTTCCTTGAGCTGGCAAATGTATAAAGCTACTCAAAGTAACAAAGAACTGTTAATTACACAAACCCTACTGATTTCTTTTCCATTTTTAATTACTGCATGTCTGGTCTACCTGGAATTGCTCACTGGATACAAACCTGGATTTACAAGCATTTATTTCCCATGCACATTGATTTTTAGATAAATAACACTCCAGGACTCCTAAGTTCCTATTCTGTTTGTGGAGAGATTTTGTCAGCCTTACACAAATGTCAAAATGACATCAGACATGAGATGAAAAGGAAGAAATCAATTACAAAAAGCTGTCCATCCATCCCATTAGTATAATGTATGCCTGCAAATTCAGTGATCTTTTCAGGTCCCAGTTGTGCACATGGCTTGTCCAATTAAATGTTCTGTGTTCATTCACCTTAATTTTCCTCTTGCATGTGTTGCATTCAGTTAAATTCTCTTTATCCATACATCACATTTTTCATCAAGTGCTATGCTGGGAAATCATTACCAATAAAAGGTTTCTACTGATTTCTGCACCATTTGTTCTGCTTGTTTCATTGGATACACTCAATCATTCTGTCTGTATGTCCATCCATTTGGTTGCTCATTTTTGATCTGCAGCTTGCTGCTGCTGTTTCCATCTCGTTGCGAGGAGGGAAAAAGACACCTGGAGAGGTGGGGATGCCAGGAGACCTCTCCAAGGCAGGCTGCCCAAAGGTTCTCTGCAAGAAAACTCTTCAGAAGGCACACAGGCAGGAAAAATGCTGCATTTGTGATCTTCATAACCATCACTGTTTTGATGAAGTATGAGCACAGAGAGGCTGCATGGTACCATCACAGGTGCTAGCTTTAAATTAGCATTTAATTGCCAATGGATTATAAAACTGTGGAAATGCCAAATACAGAATAAACAAATATATATTTTAGAGTTATTCAGGGTGTCAGAATAGCAACATTTGTGCCACTCAGGAACACCTTCGAGCTACCGGACACAGGCAAGAGTCTGGGCTCCCTACAGCCAAAGGTCCATCCCCTCACACAAGACTGGCAGTACAGTGGAAAAGAAGCAAAATGGGCTCCAAACAATCCAAAAGATCCAGAGATTTCTTTGATCCAGTGGAACATGCAAGTCACTCCTTGGCCTCACGAAACAGTCTGTGCTCCACATATTTTTCTTCTTTGTATGACACTCCTTGGCCCAGGGAGGTGAAGCCAAGAAAATCCTCCGTGCTCCAAGGAAGGAGGACTTTCCTTCAGGGCAGAAGTTGGCTCTGAGAGTGGTAACAGGCTGTTCACAACATTTTTATGGAGTAAGCAAGGTCAGGCCAGGCCATCTGGGAGTGCCAGTGCTGTCACTCTTGATACACATCCCTGCATTTTACACTCTTACAGCTTCCCATTTACTGCACCACAGATTTTCTTGTTAAAGGCCCTGTCTTGCATGGATGAAGTTTTAGATTCTGGTATAACAAAGCTTGTGATTGACAGCCTATCCTAGAAATGCCTTAAGAAAAGCTGTTTTGAAGATAAGAATGGCTCTTGACTGAAGCCTCTAGCCCCTCTTTATGAGCTGCCTGGCAGCTTTTACTTGTGATTTATGTTCCTCAGGGGTTCAAGTGAAGTAGGAAATACCAAACTGTAGTGGGCTACTTGTAACCATCATACCAAGAGAGGCACTATGGTTTATGTCAGCTCTCATCCTCATCACTTACATTTCTGAAGTCATGAAAATAGACAAAATAATCCCCCAAACGCTAACAGAAACAAAACAAAACAAACCAACCAAACAAACAAAAAATCCAAACAAACAACCCTTTTTGGTGCTGTTTCATGAATTTCACAACACACAGTGAAGGGATGACAGAAATCTGAAGAGTGGAACTCCTTCACTTTACCTTGTAACAATCTTGTGTGGAAGGAAGGCAGAAAGGCGCCAAGAAAAAATTTCAGACTGAGATTATGGAAGGAAAGTTTGCAAATACTCACACATTAAGAAGACAAGAAGGACAGTGTTTAAAACTGAGCTAAGAAAATGGGAAAGTATAGCACAATTTGCAAGCATGAATTATTATATCCCAAACATCCTCACTGCTTCATAGGTGTAGGAAAGCAGTATAATGGTGTGCTTCTCAAAATACTTTATTGGTTTCCACTCTTTATACTACTGGGAATGAAGTAATAGCAAGAAACTAAATTCATGATCTCAACTATAAACTGTTCTTGATAAAACTGACAATTTTGGTTATCAAAGTAATTTTGCTGCAGAGAAGAAGGGTTAGCATTGTATGGTTGTCAAATTAAATGCTTTCCTTCTCCATTATGAGACTAAAATATGTATGGATTTTTAAGACTTGTCAGAGACTTACATATTATAACATCAGACTTCAAACAGCTAAGCAGTTCAAGCAGCTGCAGAATTGCCTCACTAACATACACTTACCAAGTGATAAAAATTACTGAATATATAATATCTCCTCATTCTTATCACATTTTAATAAAAGGCTTTGTCGGGCTAAGTACAGTCAATTCAGCCACGCACTAATCTTATGTCAGTGATGGAGAAAGCTGCTACCATAATTTTCATCTAAATACTCTGGGACATCATTCTGCTCCAATAAATTAGGTGTGAGCTGCAGCACCATAACTCAGTGCTTATACAACCAGTGCCAGGTAAAAGGAAAACCCCAGGACTCCTTCTGTGGCTGCCCCACTGGCTTGGAAATAAAGCTTGTAACATACCCACAAACATCTACTACTCTCTTATTTATTTCTGTGACTCAAACAAGAAAGAAAGGGCAAAATCAGCTCACAATTTCATTCACCTCATCACCCAACCTGTTTGCAATATATAATTCTGTACAATTAGGCAATCTGAAGTTTGGAATGTTCAAAAAAATTCCATAGATACAACTTACTAGTTCTCAGCTGGCAGTTCTTAGAAACAGAACAGCTGAAAGCAACAAACATTACTGGCCAAAAAAACACAAAGAAGCTTAGAGTAATCAAGTTATTTTACAGATGAAAAAAAGTTTTATCAGACACAACATAAAACACAATAGAAATCATCTTCTCAAGACAGAGAAAGGAACCTTTACAAGCATCTAAGTTAGTAAAACTAATTAAATCAGATAGATGAATTCTCAAAAAGCCACCTAAACATCTGTCAGGATACAGCACAAACTGGGAGTATCTGATCAAACCATGAGAACTAGATTGAGGACCACCTCAAAGCCGAAAGAAGAGTGACTTGACTGTCCTCCTTTATACTCCACTGAATATAACAAAATAAATATTTGCTGTACAAAGGTCTGCACTGGGGAACAGACGCCCCTCAGAATCACAGTGTTCTGCAACCTTGAATATGCTTCACTCTGCTGACAGTCCTGCTGTGACTCTGAATGATCTCAGGTGGTTCCCAAGATAAGGAAGGGTCACGTGCTCACAATTTTATTTCCAGAAGGAAATGTCTGACTTTCTGAAAGTCAGAAATTCAGACTCCTCCAGCAAAAGTCAGGTTCACAATCCAGAAGAAAAAGAGCAACCCCAAACCACAGAAAGGACAGCTTTTTACAAAGGAGGAACTGTGTTTAAGGGAACTTACAGGAAGAGTGGATGCTTGGAAAGCTTTTTCTGCCTTCAGAGACCAGGTCTGGATCACCTGTGCAGTGCATTTCAGAGTTCATTACTCCATCTGGAAAGCAGCGGTAAAAGAAATCGGGACGCGGTCTACAAAAAACACCATGGATATTAGAAATACAAAAGCTGTAGTAACAAATAAACCTCACAGTGATAATTACATTTACTGCTTATTACACACATGCAGGTTACTCTTGCCTAGAGTGATTGGATAGAGGAAAGCATAATGACTCCTGAATTTTCACAGGCCTTGCCAAAACACCCAGCTCAGAATATCCTAAAAAGAGCCACCAAAATCTAAACCAGCCTTGCTGCTGACTGTCTCTGTGCATTGAGCAACCTTTGAGTTTCTCCTGACCCTGCTGCGAGCTGGGCCTGTAGGTCTGACTGGTGTCATACTGATCTGAGCTAACAAACCACATAGATAAGAAAAGTGAACAGTCACAGATTCAGAGACAAGCTGACAGCAAAATACTTGGCTTGAAATGCAGGAAAAATGAGCTTATTCCTGTCTAAAGAAGAGGGTGTATCCTTAATTATTTTAAAAGCACCCATCAAATAAAAGTGCCAAGTGCCATTACTGTCACAGCATCAGTTCTGCAGTAGAGAGGGTCCACCATAAACCAAAAACAAATATTGCTTCCTCAATGCTGCAAAAAATCCCAGCAACAACAGCAGCACTGGACTCTGTCAAACAGTGTATGAATTCAAGTCAAATGTGTATTTTTCAGCTGAAATTATTTAAAATTTTGATAAAGAGACAAAAAGTACCTAAAACATATTTTCCAGGGAGTTTTGTTTGCTAGATTCTTCTGAGCCCGTCATTTAAAATATTGTTTCCCTGAAGAAATGTTCTACCTAGGAATCCATTTACTGCTTAGCTCCCAGGTTTGTTTTGATGTCATCTAGCCACAGAATATGTTTCTCACAAAATGCAGGCACAGAGACTGAACTGATTCCTATTTAATCAGACAAGGGGCACTGGCATCTGAACTCCCACATGCTGTGACTCTCCCTTCCCATGCTGCCACTTTAATGAACTGATTTCAGCTCCCACCACTCCTTCCAAAGCCCTGGCTTGTCTGGATCTGCCAGCGAGTCAAACAAGCAGCAGAACACAGGCACAGATTCCTGCCACAGTGGGGTGCCACCTAATGAAGTTGTACAACACCTGCACCAGGCCAAGGACAGCTCCACAGGGCACCACTGATTCCATGTGCTCTGGAACAGCGGCTCTCTATTTACGGAGATTTGCTGTAGCTGTCAATCTGTCTCCATTTCTCTCAAGTTAAACCCATCATTCAGAACATGACAGGACTTACCTTCCCACTATTAATTTAATAGTATTTGTGCAGACACCATTCAGAGCTAGAGCCAAGGAGACAGCTACAAAACAGAATGAACAAAGAGAACAATAATAACCTAAGTACCAAGCAACAAATTGCAGCATTACAGCATTTGATTTACAGACTTAAACCTTTACTGGACTGAAAACTGAACGATTTTTTTCAGCCTACTGCTTTTCTTGTAAACCAGACTTAGGACAGACCTCAGAGCATTGTAATAATCATGACTTACTTTGTTCTTATTTCCCTACACAAAGCCAGTTTTCCTACCATGCCATTTGCACAGGCTAAGTCAATACATGGGGAAAAAAAATTAGAGAATGAACCACTGTCGGTTTGCAATTTTTGAGTTTTGCAATTTACCAGATTAAACTCTCATGCTCTTTTTGACAAGCAGAATTCCTGTACAGACCAATAAAAAAGATATATCTATATGTGTATATATAGATATATCTAGATATATAGATGTATCTACACACATACACGTGTATGTGTATATATATATATGTGTGTATGATGCAATTAAACACTTCATTTTCAGGCTAAAGAATTGCCTGTTGGCTAAAACTACAATTGGATGACTTTATTTCTCTTTCAAAAGGATTTGGATGTTTTGATTAAATATTTCAGTGTCTTCCCCTTACGTTTGCTCCCATGATGAACAAATTTTTTTTAATAAAATTGGAGAAGAAGGAACTGTCATACTAGGTAAGACTTAATCATCTCTTCTATTTGTGCTGGCTTGCCAAGTCCCTAGACTTTCCAGAGAACCTCATCTCAAGGCTGTGGAGATCTTTGCTTTGATTTCACTGGCACTTGGATCCTGCACATACACACATTTCAGATTAAAACTGATTTAATTTTGCAGTCCACACTTTTGCAAACCAGGAGCCAATAAATTTTATTTCCCATCAGAAAAAAAATTATCATTATCAAATGTTCTGATTTCCAGCAGAACATTTACAGTAATATAGCTTTGATTATGACAGCCACATGAGCTATTTTCTCCTTGGGCTGCTGCCCCAGATGCTGCACTTCAGCAGCACTCATCCTGTCTCCATAAAACCTTTGCCTGAGGATATTACAGATCATAAAAATGTGTTATAGGATCTATTTTTTAAAGTTAAAAAAAGGGGACTTTCATCAAAACAAAAATAAGGGTTTTCTCAGAATATAACAATAGCTGCCAGCAAAAATTAAAGAACAAGTCAATCCTAGAGACACCCATACTGTTGAAAAAACTCTTCCTCTTTCAGCACCTGTGTTCTCAGTGACCACTCAATCTCGTGCTCTGTTTTTCCCTTCCATTGTTCTGTCTCAGTTTTTTATGGAAACTGCATGGGGAAATTTTCCATGAAGTCAAAAGCAGATGAACAGCAATGCCACAGCACTACACTCCCCTTCTTAAAAAACATATCTGCTTTTGATGATAGGCAGTAAAATTCAGTCTGTTTGTTGAGTTTTGTATTGATTGTTCCTTGTACACCTGACAGAGTTGTGCCTTCACTGTTGCACATTCCTTACAGTGGCAAGGCAAGTATCAAGTGACAGTGTGAATGTTGGATGGTAAAAAAAATTCGATTTGCTGTGCTGCTGTTTCCTTTAAGAAAGATTCATATTGCCCATCTAAAGTCATATAAGCCAGTCAGTGAGAGATTCAGGCATTCCCAGGGAAAGGCTTAAGGGCACCTAAATTAACTGCTTCTTACTCCAGGTGCATTGAATCCCCTTCTTTGTATTAATGGCTATATGAGGAGCAAAGAATTTTCATATCTATTCACCTTTTCTCTCCTCCATGCATCATGCTTAAAGAAATCCACCTTTTGGGGTACTCCCGATCATTCTTTATGAACATTCTGTGCCAGATCTCAGCAAATCAGAGGCCCACCACACCTAATGAACCTTCACATCACTGAACTTCATTAGTGTACAGTGCACTTGAACACAAATAAGCCACAAGAAGTTCCACATTTATGGGACAAACTGAACAGAACACCAAGGCTGGTGTTTCCTTAGTCTGGGCAGCAAGAGGAATACTGGGGAAGCTGGCAACTTTTCTCCTAGATGTTATAGAGGGAATAACAGCAGCAGGAAAAGAAAAAATAATGTCCTTTTAGAACAAAGAGGTGAAATAAGTGATGGAGAAATTGAGCCTAAGCTCCTTTCCTGCTTACACAACAGGAAGTGAGGCTCAGAACTGACTGTGTGTGCTTCATGAATGAGGAGTTTTTTCCCTTAATGGACTTGTCAGTAAAGTATCACTCTAAGACATTTCAGAACTTACAACTAATGATTGGCAGCAGTCAAAACAAACTTCGGATCGTTTCACACTTGTGTGAGAGCAACTATAGAAAGAATACTCTTTGGGAATTAAGCTTTGTCTAAAATTTTTTTCCAGTTACACAGTGCCATTTACATCCTATCTAGCTAAGGCGAGGCTGAGTACTGCTTTGATTTTACTATGTAAGGGGCAATAAATAAAGTGTAAATTAGTCAGTAAAGCAGAATTTCAGAATTATGACTATTTCAAATGTAAGGCCAACAAAAACATTTGCAGTTCTTAGTGCTTCAAGGTATGCCAGTCAAAGCGCTTGAATCAATGCTGATCTCTGGCAATATCTATATATAAAAGGATCTGAGCACATATCACTGTAAGATTTCAAGAGACAGGCACAGCCAGAATTAGCTGGAACAGCTTAAAACTTACCCTCTTCATTGTCCTCTGCTCAAATTTTCTGCCTACAACTGTAATTACACCTCACTCATAGCACAGCCACTACTGCTCACAGTCCAGGATTAAGTGCACAGCTAATTCCATTGGCAGTTAAAGATGAAACAACAGCTTCTAATCAGAAAAACTGAGCGAAGAGCACAGATTTTGCAGTGAATTCCAGGAGAAGATCAGAGAAAACAATGAGAGGAGTAATTTCCTACACTAAACAGCTGAGTTGCACAGGACTTTCGAGTCAAAGCCTTAATTTAGAATAGCTGCAAGTCTAAATAAGAGGTAAGTAATAGATTGGGTGTGACAGAAAAAATGTAAATCCGAACAGTCTCTCAGATGGACTTGTCTTTGCTGATCAAATTCCAGTCCTTGTTGGCTAGATTGTGGAATTAAGGCACAGAGTCTGTACATCTACAAACACATAACACAAAGGCTTGTGTGAGGTGCCCTGAAACTGCACTGAAAATGACTATAATGGACTGTAATGGAGACAGGTTTTCTTCAAGGCCTGGACTACACTTGGAATCAATCTCTGAGAGCCATCACACATTTTTCCACCTTGAAGTATGACATACATTACCTAAGAAAGCCTCTTTAATTTCAGTCTTGTCCGTTCGACGGATTATTTTCACCACAAAAATGACTGCTAGTGGCGTGAGGAATGAAATTGCCTGTGAGAGATAACAAATGTGTGTGAGCATCAATTCCTTCTCAGTCCAACTGATTAATAATTAGCTGCAGCCAGCTTCATTTAAACTGAAAGGCTGAATGATCTTTATCAAACTCCTGACCTTAAGCAAAGTGGGACGATTTGTCTTTGCAACTCCAGGGTGACGAGCACATTAATATTCCAATATAGCTCTTGGCTGTAATTGATTTGTAATTGCCCAGAGATGCATTTAAAGTGTCAGCTTCTCCAATGATAAAGTAGAAGTCCATAAGGTGCACAAAATTCATACATTGATGCATGCAGATTTTGGAATTTTTTTGCTCAGTGTGTATTGCTGAGGAAGGCAGCCCACCCACCCAGGCTCAGTAAGACCCTACTCAACACAACAGACTGCAGCACCAACCTTCTGGCATTTTAAAATATTCTTTATCTTACTTATTGTTTTCTTTTCAAATGTCACACTTGAATGCATTGGGAAGATTGTGTCTTTATGATTCTTTTGTTTACAAGTGCTCGGATGTGGAGCAAGCTGCTTTATTTTGTTCAAACCTAGAAAAACAACACCTGAGAATCTACAGGTTTAGTCACTGATTAAACAGAACCTTATCCTGTAATTGTCACTGCTGGAGGACAGGAATCCTCCTACAAGGAACCTGAAACGGCATCTGTGCCTCAGTGCACACACTTTATTCTCTTAAAAAAAAGGGTGAAAATTACTGGTTGAGGTTTGGGTTTGTTTTTTTTTTTTTTTTTTTAAACAAGGCAAAAATTAAGCTGTAAATGGCACAAGGGGTGCCAGGTCTTAAGCAAGATTTTGCTTTCTTTACTGAAGCTGAACTGGGCCTTACTTCTTAAATAGCCCCAGTGACAGAAAAACCAGACCAGACAGACAAAAGACACGTGATTCAATCTTCTTTTTATATCACAGATTAATCCCAGTCCTCACTTTATGATTTCAGACAATCTGAGTAGGAAACAACACGAGAGTGGGCTACATTTGTAATTTTGGCTGTGCTTCCTGTACCAGATTGTCCTTGCCTGCATCTGCAAAATACCATCTAACTGAGTGACCCATGCAGACTAAAAACACAGGCTGCAGTCTGCTCCCCTTTCCTACATTTAAGAGGGCAGACACCAGAATTTGTGCAAAAAGAAGAATCACTTCCACTTAAAATCTCTCCCTAAGTACACGTGAGATTCAAGTTTGGATGCCAGTGCCACGTTACTGCTCCAGAAATATTCACTTCTCCCTATCCTCATCAACAATTTAATTTCTGCTTTCAGAGACAGTGTGAAATAAAAAAAAAGGGCTAAAGCAAATCCTAGAATTTCTAGTTTCATTTTTAAAAATAAGTATTGCCACCAGGAGGGAAAAAAAAAAAAAAAAAAGATGAAAAATATCTGCATTCCAGTACTGAAGAACATGCAGAAATATAGCCAAGGCTGACAGGCTTATAGTAGTGGTTTAATGGAGTCAGAAATCTTTTGAACAAGCAGGAGAATCAGAAATTATCAACAAAGAATAGCATTCAAGTGGCAGCTTGTTCCAAACCACTTCCCCATCCATCCTCAGAAATATGGTAAAACTACAGAATTTCCTCATATTTTACAAGCATGTGAATTTTTTAGGGAGATTAACTATTCATGTTTGTGGTGTATTGCTGCTCCTTACACAAAAGCATTAGCTGGAAGGTGCTTTTTATTCTGCAGCAAAATGCACACACAAAGAAATTTTGGCTTGTGACAGACTCCTTTTTATTTATTTTGCCAAAAAGTTTCTCTGTGGCTCATATCTAACACAGATCTGGCAACATTCTAATGAGCAATACTCTCCTCAGGTGCATCTCAGCTATGTTTCCTTTCCCAGCAGTGAAATATTCCAGCATTGCCAGGCTTTTGTGAAACATGGACAAAATCTCTGTCATTTATTATCCATCCTGGCACGCCAGAGATGTGCTGAAGTTCCAGGGATACACTCCCATTCCTTCAAGGGAAAGCTGGCAGTTACCTGCACTTTCCAAGAGAAGGGATATCCTTTGATAGAGAGGCAGAACTAGGCTCAGCTCTCTCTAGTTTTTGCTACCCATGCAGAAGTCAGCTTTGTCTAATTTGGATGTGCATTCACAACATTTCTCTTGAATTCAAGTCTGTAATAGCAAATAAAATAATCCAGCAATTTGTAAAGTGTTAGAGATTGCTTTCTGATAAGCCATAGCCATAATTTCAATATCAGAGTACAGTAATGGCAACAAATTCTTTCCATAATGAAAGCTTATGAGCAATGCTAGAGTCAGATTTTTCTTCTTTTAAATTTAAAAAAATAAGAAAAGAATGTAGAAATTATCCATGTTTCTTAATTTAAGAAGCTGTTGACTGTTTAAAATCTGAGCCAGAAAGAGAACACAGGCCAGACAAATGTTACTGACACAGACTTGCCTCAAAGTTCCACCCATTACAAACTTTGCCAAAATCTGAGGCTATGGGAACATATTATATGGGAATTATTATTATGGGAATATTATTATGGGAATATATTATAATTATATCCCAGAATTGTGCTTCCCAGTGCCTACTGCCTGGGGAATAAGAGGATGGACTAATGATTATCCCAGCTGGTTTCAAAAATCATTTCACCACGGCAGCAAAACCCTGTACAACTCTTGGTTTTTGAACTCCTCAGTTACAAACAGATCACAGAAACCATGTAGCAAAGTAATGCTGAGCATGAGGAAAAATCACACATCTAAACTCAGTCTTTCCCAGCACAACAATTTAATGTTTGGCTTGGGGGTTATTTTGTTTGTTTGTTGTTTGATTTTTGGTTTTTTTACACAGCTGTCTTCCATTTCAGGAAAAAACATATATTTTCATTCATCCAAGATGAAAAAATCCAAAATAGAGCTGCTTCTTAATGCAATATAAACAAAATGTTTCTTGTTTATAAAGGCAAATTCAAAAATCAGGCCTTCGGCCTCTGTCTTAGAAGGCTGGGATAAATGGTCACCTCATATGCAGGAGGCACCTTTAAGTTGTTCCTTAATTAAAAAAAATATTATAAATTAAGGATGAAGGATTTATAAAGAAAGCTGAATAGAAATTTCATAGCTGATTGGCATTTAATCTGAATTCAAGTTTGAAAAGTAAAACCCTGGCCTCACTGAAGACTCAGGAAACGATGACTTTGAGGCAGCTGCTGGAAAGACTGAACTACTACTTTTAGAGCCTGAACTACACCTATAATTTCAGCATTTCTGAGTGTTACTGCACTCATATATAGAGATTATTATGATCGTTAATCATTGCTAGTAAAGGCTATCAAAATTATGAAGTTTGATAACCAAATCCAGTCTGCACATGCTGAGCAGGAAAGAGCCAGAAGAGCAGTGACAGCAGGGCAGCTCTGTGATATATTTAGTGTTGGTAGAAGCTAAAACAAAGGTTTTGCCTTCAGGGGAAAAAAAAAAAATAAAAAAAAAGAGTATTCAGAGTCCAGTATCTCAGTGCCTAACATGCCTAAAACAAATTGGATCTCAAAATTTCAGCACTTAACCTGCATGGCAAGGTTTTGTCAGGTCACCCAATAGCTAATTGAAAAAGCTTCTCTACTCATTTCTCTCCCATCTCTCTCAGCTAACACTGCTTTCAATCCTAACTGAAAAATCAACATTCATAAATTCAGTCATCTGATAACACTGCTTTTTAAAGACTTCCCATAATTTGCTACATTTTGGACAACACTGGTTTGGAAAAGAATTCCTTTAGGATTAAAGAAACACCCGCTACTTGTGAAATATTTCCTAGTGCTTATCAAATGAACATTTACTCCTTAGCAGCCATCAAATGACCCATGGGCCTTTAGTACTCACAAACATGAGCCGTGTAGGGATGTTGTCTGATTGCACCAAGGGGTTTTTGTACAGCCAGATCTCCTCTGGCTGGATCACTCGCTGGAATGGATCCAAAAATTCTGTAAAACTGAAAAAAAACAATGAAAGATACAAATTTTTCACCATTTGAAGTGATGACCAAAAAAGCCCAGAAGATTTCTGCTCATTTAGGACTTCCCTCAAAGTGACTATGACATTAATAAATTGCTACACTGCCAGCCCACCTCACTGCATTTTCGTAAGACAAACTTTATAAATATACCCTTCAGAAAATGGGTTTTAAAAGTCTACACCTTTGAAGTTGTTCACTTTATAAAAGTTCCATAAACACTACCGTGGAGAATAATTTTTTTTGGGGGGAAAAGTGTGCAAATAAAACTATGAGATTAAATAAATCATGTAGTCATTTATTAGCAATTCACAATCATATAATCCAGTCTTTTACCCTGAAGAAATTGTAGAACAAATATAAAATATAAAATGTCTTTCAAATGTTGAGATTCAGACTTTGAAGCATGCCAGTTGCATTTGCAGGATCACAAAGCAAAAGAAAGAAGCAGCCCAGAAAATTTCTTCTACTGAGAGAAAAAGGAGATAGTCTCTAAAATTATCTCCAAAAGAGACTTACCCCTAAAACAGGATGGGCTGTCAAGCTTAAGAAGAATCTAAGTCTACCAGAAATGTTTCATTCTACCAAAACAGTTTTAATTTCATTATTATGTCTATTAGCTGTCTTTTAAAGCAAAAAACCCAAAAAACTAGAAAAACAATAAAAGAGAAAAACAAAAAAAAATCCACCCAAACAAACACACTAATAAACCTCATCGTTCTGCAATTATGTTATTTTGCAATTAAGAGCATCAAAATAAAATGTTGAGGTCCCATTGTTCTGTAGAAACTATGGGTACCTTGTGTGGGTATCTTTTGTCATGCACTGAAAGAAAAACCAGGAATTGTCATCTTTGGCTGCAGCAAGAAGTTTTAGAAGCTTTTCAGGACTACCTAAATTATCTCACTTCATTTAAACCACACTCCTTTTTCCAGAGAGTCCTTCAGTGCTCTTTAACTTTTCTTGGCTTTGAATTAATATCAGACAACCTGGGAAGTGTGGTCTTTGCTTTCCTCTGTTCACTTCAGGTCTGGTTTATGAGGGCTCAAGGAATGGCTGCTGAGGGAAGACACAGGGTCTGTTTTCTGCAGCTTGGTCTCACCTGATAAACCCACAGAGCCAGAACTCAGAGGTGTAGCAGCCCAAAGCTTTATTTACTCTAAGTTTTCCAAAGCCAAGGGCTTTAAACCTCTCCAAACCCAGGTTTTACATCAGTAGCAGGCACATCAGGTGACTTGTAAAGAGAAAGAGCCCAAAGCGATTTGCAGAGCGAGTGAAATTAAAGCACACTCACACACACAGCTCTCCCAGGGAAGGAAAGCCCTCAAACCCAGCTGGGTCAGCAATTTCCTCAGGAGGAGCAAGCCATTGTCACTGCCCAGGGCAGGGGGCTGCAACCAGGGGATCTTTAAGGTCTCTTCCACCCCAAACCCTTCTCTGACCCCCTTACCTGTGCACACTCAGACTCCCTGACCTCTTCCTCCTCTCCTTCCCTAAACCAAATTAAAGGACCAAAGAAGGTCAAACCAGCCTTGCCACTTGTAACAGGATTTCTGTTTCCTATACTGGCCTACATGGACAATGAGATTGTTCTGGGAGCTTAAGGAGTCTGGTTTTGCAAGGGGAATATTTACTGTTATACTCAGCTTCTCCAAGCCCAGAGTCTGAGTCTGCTCTCCCAAGAAGGTGAACTTCAGAAGTGTCAAAACAATTTGTTTCAGTGTTTTCAAAATGAAAACAAAGCTTTTTTAAGTTTAAAAGACAGTGGCTCGTGCAAGACATGAAAATATGAAACATTTCTAAAGAAAAACAGTTCCAGGTTATATATCACCCACATGAAAAATTCATTTTCCAGTTTTCAACTAGAAAAACAAAGGTCAACTCCTAGACAATGCAAGCAGGTTTGGTTCCAAATTTCAACTGAGTCCTAAAGTATATAATTTGAAACATTTCTGGTAACTGCAGAGAGCAAACCAAACACAAACATTTGTGCTTCAAGGTGATCATGACACTTCTGTGCATTTTTGAAAAATTTGTCACATTGGATCAGAAATGTAATTAATTTGATGTTAAGACATTTGACGTTATGAACAAATGCCAACAGAGTTAAAGGTTTGGGGCTCCTCTTGATCTTTTGTTTCCTGCCCCCTGTGATGTAAGAAATCTAAAATTATTGTTGTTTATATCTGAGGAATTAAAAAAAAAAAAAAATCAAACTCAGTTCTCACAGGAAACACACCAGGATACTGCAGATATATACTGTCATAAGATTTAATGCCTTTAAGAGCAAAGTAACTCATGTTAAAGAGATGAAAATGTAATAAATAACATAAATAGTATCTGATTTCAGATGAGGACTGGTTTTTTGATTAATATAGACTCATCTGTACTCATAAAGAATGAGTAATTTCAACAAATCCATCAATAACTATAATTATTATTTTGTGCAACAGCAGCAGTTTTGTATCCACTATATATTAAATCTGATTAGGTATTCATTTATTTCTTTGACTTGTGTTCTGAATATCTTCCCAAAACTGTGTTCAAATTTAGTGCAACATAATGCAAAAAAAACCCAGAAAACAAACAAACAAACAAAACAGTTTTCTGAAACTGGGCAAATTAATTTCAGAATCACTGTCGAAGGAGGAAAAAAAATAGCTGCAGAAGGCAGCAGATGTGTCTGTGAACAATACAGAAATAGAAAGTAAACAGTTAAAGGAAAGAGACTGTAAAAAAAGAAATAACTTTTTTTTTTTAATCTTCCCAAAGAGCTCAACTGCTAATTAAATTTTTATGCCAAGACTCATAAGAGAACAATTCTCTTCTTTTTTGAAGCATCACCAATGGGTGAGTGGATATGAGATTTCACTAGCTTGAAGGCAATTCCCTTTGTACTCTATTAAACAATCATGAGGACATACTGGTTTCTAAGCTGCCTGACACTTGGATTTATGTTCCTTTGTCCCAACCAAAAGTATAGTCTATCACTATTCATAAGTCAGCACAAGCTTGTTTAAAGGACTAGATGTGATGAGAAATGAATGCAGTCCTTGAACAAAAAAACTGGTTTTGATCCTCTTGTGCTACAGCCCAAAGTACAACCTCAGTCATGGAAGTGTCCCCTGGCAGCAGGTGGCAAAAAAGGTTCCTTTGTTTTAGTACAGAAAAACTTAGTCTTAGCTTTTTGGCCTTTTTTCTTCATTTTTACATATTCATCCAACATTTTTAACAGCTTAGCAAGCAAGATTTCAAACACTTTGGCCTGATGACATGTCTTTAAGGCATAAAAGCATTTCCATTAACTTGGAGAGCCTTTAACTGTGACTTTCAAAGCGGCCCAAGGGAAAGAGGAACCCAAACTCTACTAAAAACATCAGTGACCAACAGGTGCCCCAGTCCCTGGGGGTGCTCTGGCCATGCCAACACTGCTGCTTACAGCTCCACACTGAGTAAAAAAGCTGTTTTCCACCCAGGTCTTTGAGGTACATTAACTTCATTTCCATTTCACAGCGTGCAGCCCTTTAGGATCATTTCGTGCCAGCACCACATCACAGCCAGAGCCAGGTAACAGCTCACTAAAAGCAGTTTTGTGATGATATGGACTAATAACTTGGGGTTATCTTTTTATGAAACCATTCACTGATAGTGAAGGAATCAAACAGAGCATAAATATCTTTACAGAGGTTTTCACCTCAGTTTCCAGAGTGGTTTTCATCTCCCATAAGCAGCAGCAGGCTATTGTTTGGCACCTCACCTTATTGTTTCCACCACTGCCTGGCCCTCAGCTGCATGAGTCACACAGAAAAGTTTAAATTTCTGCCTGGCCTTGAGCATCAGCTAAAGGGTGGTTGGTTGGTTGGCAGGAGAAGGGGAAAATTGAGGCTTTTTGCCTTTTAATTTTTCTCTCATAGACAAATCTTGTCCCAAATAACAAGTGACAATAGCTCAGAGGACAGAGCAGTACACATGGGATGGCAAAGCACCAGGAGAGAATGAACAGGAACTTGTGATTGTTACACCCAGACTTTCATCCCAGACACCTAATGAATGCCCTTCCTCTTTTCTAAGCTTTTGATAAGCAGATTTTATCCTGAAATGGCTCTGTCTGCATGTCCCCATTGGGGCAAATAACAAAAAGATAGATGTTCATGAACTTCTCTTATAAATCACCTCTGGGGCCTTGTGGGGAATAAATTTGGCTCTGACCACCATTCCCTGCCTGCAGAACTCCGTGTGAGCAAACACTGCTGCTTCTCCCAAAAACACAGGTTAACTGGGGCTGTTGGAATCCATTTTGCATGTTTTTACAGGGATATTTCCTCTAGTATTCCCCAAGCTGGGTCTCACAGCCAGTAGTAACAGCTTGTGTAGTGTGTCTGCCATGTCAAATTGTGCAATCAGGTGTTCTGCAAGGTTGTGAGTGGTGTCAGTGGTGCTGAAGTTGGCAATTGTTGGCCTAATTACAGAGTATGTGCACAATTCATAACTCAGGATGTGCTTTAGGGGCTTCCCACAAGTGATCCAGGCTGAAAGAGAGAGAGCCCAGAGTCTGCATCAGCTGGGTGCATTGAACACTTTGCTCACATCACCTTGGCTTACATTTGAATTCAAGACTTCAATTTACCCTTTCTGAAACACAGAAGTGGGGAAAGCATTCATGTCATGTTATTTGATGTACCTGGAAAGAATAACTTATTCTCAAGCCATGAGAAAACCTAGGTTTGTTTACTGTCTACAGATAATATTATGGAAAAAAAATACCGTAACTTCTTGGAGGTTATTTTACAAATTCCTGCAAAAACAGGCAAAATACAAAAAGCTTGAAATGTTCTGTGGCTGGCACTTAAAATTAACAATACTAAAGGAGAGGGGATAGCGATGAGGGGAGATAAGAAGCAATGCCTGTGGTTTGTCACCATGATTCTGCTCTCCATGGAGCGGCAGCAATTCAGACTCTGAAATGCTGCTGTCTGTGGGCATCAGCATGATGAGATAGCTTTGTGTCAGCTCAGAGGTTAGCAGAAGCAAAGAGATCTGAGCCATTTAATATCTAAAGTAATTTGGGAAATCCACAGCTCCTCAGCCATCAAGAAGGGTTACAATATATATAGCCAAGACTCAATTATGAATGATGAGCAAGGAAGAAGCTGGCATGAATTAAAAATATAACTTCAATATCATCAACTCTACTTTGATAGAAAAAGAAACGTTCCCTGTAGTTAAGGCACAACACTGGGTATTAAGAGATTTGGTGTTTCCTGACATGGTTTTATAAAGTAAGGTTGGGCAAACCATTCCAGTATCAGTATCAAAGCAACTCTTAATTCTGCAGTTTATTAACTGGACTTTATAAACTACACATGCCAAGTATGCACTGCTGACAAACACCCAGCAACAGCTTTAACTTCTCCAGAGAAACCAAAAGGAAAGAGTTAATTTTAAATATATATCCAAATTTATATTGCAGTAGGTACTGAATGCAAGAGGCATTCCCATCAGAACAGACCTAATGTTTTATGGATTTTTCATAGACTTCTATGGAAACGTGTTCCTGTAAATATCATTTTCTAACTGCACTACAACCAGTTAAGTACTGTACACTCACACTGACACAGAAACACCAGTATCAATAAATTATCCCTTTTTAACAGCTAAAAACTTTTTATTTCCCAGTGCAATGCCATGCAGTGTTTACACCTACTATTTCTGATTAACAATTTGAATACCCCATACAGAGCTTTATTGGGACTGATAAAGACAAAGGGCACGGGCAATGTTTTTGGGATTTTTGTTTAATGTCACTGGCAAGTAGAGGACTGGTTCTGGAGGGTAGCTTTGGCTTCAGATGAGTCAGTATGACTTGATGGAAAATATTTCTTAATACTTTAAATTAGCTAGCAATTGCAGTATGACATTTAATTAGCACATATGCCTCCATTAGCACTTCAGATACACAAGAAATCATTTTGATTAAGAAAATACTGAAAATGAATTCTGAAGTAGTTTTAAAATACACACATCTTACCACAGCTGCCACATTTCCCTGAAGGGCTAAAAAAAGAGAGTTTCCAGTATTTTCCTTCATCCTTACTGATAAGTTACCCAGATTTGCCTTACATATCCAGTGATTTTACAGATTTATGTCAGGGTATAACTTCTTCCAAAGATGAATGGCCTCTCCTCTTTGCAGCCAACACTGCACCCAGCAAGGAGGCAACAGCTGTGGAGCCTGGGCTCACTTAAAAGCTCAGATCTCAAACTAAAAACAATACAGATTCACAACAGGAGTCTTGCAGCTTATGAAATCACATATAAATGAGATATATACTTAGAATACATAATATGAAAGAGCAAATCAACAATCTTTTCACAATTCTGAAAAAGAAAAGAACAGCCTGGAGAGGAGTTTTAGACCCTAATGTTAAATTTTCTTTGCATTTAAATTATATTGTGCCTGTTTTCTTGGCCCCTAGCATTTCAACTCTAAGTAAAAATTTTCCTTCCTGTGACACAGAGGAAAGGGAAAGGAATATCTGAGCATGCATGAGCAGCACAAGAACAAGAGGTTAACACAGCTAGGAAATTGTTCTTATGTACCTGAAAGATTCCAAAAACTTCCAGTCCATGCATTCTCCTTGATAGGGGCTGAGCCTTTGACAGCAAGTAGAGCTAAATATCACTGAGCATCATTACTGCCACTGCGAATCTAGAAAACTCCCATTCCATGGGAAGAAAATGGCCTTCCAGGCCTTAAAGTACTTAATTAGGTCCAATACAGCATTTTCACCATCATATCTTCTTCACAGAAGGGAGATATTTGGAAGTGAAAGGAACAAAGAGGGAACAGTTGGTCATGCTGCATTGCAGCTTCGGTCAGAAGGCAAAAGTGACTACACTGAACCATGAAAAAAAACTACTGCAAAATGAGCCAAAAGTCATAGATTTTAACGTGGTTTTACTTTTTACAACTTTCCTTGACCTAATATTGAAAGTGATCTTTGCAGCTTTGCTTTCTGGTCAGCAGAGTATAAAACAAATCATTCTGAAACAAAAAAAACTTTGGTTTTTTTTTTACATTTAGCTGCTCCTGGGGTGAAAGAGCCATTCAGTCCTTGTGATCCCTACTCACATGGAGCAGTGCTGCCCTTGGAAAACAAGACAAGGAGGTCAGAGGTGCTGCTTTTTCTGTCAAGGTGCAACTCTTTAGGCCATCCAGAAATGTACTAGAAGTAATCAACAGTGGTAGTTTTACAGAAATAACCAATATCAGCCAAGTGAAAACTATTGGCTTCTGCTTCCATTCCATTATCTCCTATTTTATTTACTAAAAAAATATTTATGGTGTTAGTTGTTGTCTCTATCCTCTATTTTTATAAATACACCCTATGATACAAGATATTTCACAAAAGCCATTTTAATGTGTGTTTGGGGAGGAGAAAGTAGAGGGAAACAAAATAATGAGTTCTGCAGCCATCAGAATTGTCAAAGCTGGCAGCTGTACATCATCCTAAACTGAAAAACAGAATTCATATTACAGGCTTAAATTAAATAAGCACATTTCTGAATAATGAACCCAAACACACTGCAGACAGTCAAAATTTTCCTCTTGATGTTTTTAATGCTTGTTCTGATTACATCTCAAACTGCTTTCAGCCAAACTCTCCACAGTTCCCTGCACAACCACACAGCTTCACAGCAAATTGATGGAGCTGAGTCTGGCGAAGTTTTTTTTTTTTTTTCTTTCTTTCTTTCATATCTGCACATCATACACTATTGATCATGTTTGGACCCGAAGTCAAAGCTGGGGTAAGCTCACAACCATGCTGACAAAAGCTCCCTCTCTCAGTTATCTCTGTCCCTCCCTCACTTTTCCTCCTAATGAAATTCCTAATAAAATCCAACTCTATTAAAATCACTCAGTCCAAAAACACTTCTGCACGAGCTACATGTTCCAGAGTATTAGTAATGATTAAAAAAACAAGAATATTAAGAGAAGAAGATCTAGTAATGGGGAATGGGAACATCACTTTTTGCATTTTGTAGCACTTGCTGAGGTGCAACAGTTCCACTCCTGGAAAGCACCTTGGGCACAGATGAACACAATTATTAATTTTTAATTATTAATGACCTCTCTTCGGGCTGTTAGAGCACAGACAGGCTGTTAGATCTGCTCTCCCATCAGTGAGAACTGGCAGCTACTGAAAATAGGATGATTTCTATCAGGTGGCACTCTCCTCTGTTGTTCTCCCTTCACAACACTTGGCAGGGAGCCACAAACCCTCCAGAGCAGAAACATTTCTCAGCTAGCATTTGCACCGCCATTATACATGCTAAAGAGGCAGTAAAACTTCTCACCCAATAAAGGCTAAAATTCAGATTGCAGAATAAAACACCACACCTAATCTAGGATTTCATTTTTCCCATAATCTGGTTAATGCAGAATATTTAGCACACAAACTTTGGCAGGGCACCGCCCTGCAGAAGGGACCACCAGCTTCCGCTCAGTGTTTGCTGAAGTATTCTCTGAGTAATTTCCAATTGGTATCTCTGCTTCCTTTCCCACACACTAAGATGAGTGAAAAAACCTCTTACAAGGAATTTCAGTTCAAACTTTTACCCACACATCAGGGCACTCTCAGGTAATGGGAAGCTCAGTCCACTCAGTGCCAGCTTACAGGAGTAGCCAGTCTGTCTCCCCACAGCAAAGCAAAGTTTGATGTAAAACACTCTGAAAACACTTCAGTGTAACTTGCATTTTAAAACTTCCATAGGTGGAGACTCTCCCGATCCTTGAGCAGTTTATCACAGTGCTCCAAGTCCTCAGCAACAGAATATATTTCCCCATACTCAACCTCAGTTTCCTTTGCTACAAATTTAAAAATCTTTCCTTTTGGTCTAATTCCCAGAGGATGTGAAGAGCAGCTTGTTGTCTTCATACACCTTTATGGAGCTGCTTACCTGTGCGCATCACTGCCATGTCTCCTCAGATCTTCAGATTAAACAACTGAATTATTTCTACCTTTTCCATAAAAAACAAAAGATGGTTTCTATACCTCTCTTACAATCTTGCTCACTCCTCCCCCCAGCTCATCAGAATTCACCTGAATAATCAATCTCAATCAGCTACTTACTATAAAAACACTAGCTGTTGCCCTGTTACCTAACCTACATAAAACAATTTCCACTTACTGCATTCCTATGCAATTTGAATTCAAATTCAGTGGTATTTTAGCAAGGAAAACATTTAGCCATTCAGAGAGTAAAACTAGAAGTGTTTTGTAATGCAGAGAAACTTATAAACACAATACACAGTGACTGTAGCAATCTGATTTAAAATTAAGAAAATCTCAATCTAGTTTTCTACAGAATCATATCAATCAATCACAGAGTTTTTTACACATCAATGACTTGTGGTCCAATGATGACAAATTTAATATTTAAAGGCAAGGGAAAAATGTGAATGGAAGGCACTTTAAAATCCATATAGTCATGAAAATCTTAGTGCAAGTAAGAACTGATGACAACTTTGTCTCTTCCATGCAGACAATGCAATTGGATCCATTGCAAAGCAGCTGTTCTGACCCAGGAACAAGTGAAGCTTTCCTTAATCATCCAAGCCAAAGTCCCTGCTGCTCATTAGTGGATGACAATCAATACTTTAATTAGGGACATGAGTGTTGTCTTTACCTTTCTGTCCTTGCCCACTAATCCTCAGGTATCCCCTGCTCAGTACCACCACAGTCCTTACTACACAAAAAAAGTTACGAGACACACTAAATATGATCCTCAATTCATTTTTAGCATCGATAATTCTGCCAGCTATTTCCAAGTACTGGCTTTTCAAAGTCACTGACAGACTGGGAGACCAAAAAGATCTTGATTTACTGTGCCAGATATGAGTACATTCTCAGCAGTAAGACTATAATTTTTATTAAATGCTTTCCCATAAGAATCACAGTTGTGCCCTATCTTGACTGTGCTTAGATCAAAGTATAAAAATCAATTTATTAAAGAAAAATTTTCCCCCAGGAGCCCTATCAGTAGCATTCTCCCTATAAAACATCCGCAATTAGGCTAGAAGCAAATAAACACAAAGTGCCAAAGCTTGTGAGTAAATGGGATTCAACAACAAGATTCAACAAGAGACACAAAGTCGCCATTTACTCCTCAAAAAATCTGGAGCAGATGCTTTGGCATTTAC
This sequence comes from Irena cyanogastra, assembly GCA_013397155.1. NCBI lineage: Eukaryota > Metazoa > Chordata > Aves > Passeriformes > Irenidae > Irena > Irena cyanogastra. Next base: position 507,114 of record VWZV01010933.1, on the reverse strand, counting down.
AATAACATCCTCTTTTAGCATGTATTCAGCTGTGAGTTCAGCCATGGAGATCAACTGTAAATCCTATCCTATTAGCAGGACAATCAGAATTCCTGCCATTAAATCCCCTTCCCTCTTCCCATCCTTTCACTCCCTCTTTCCCCCAGACTCAAGGACGGCAAATGAAATTCAGTTCCACAATCTAGAAGTCTTGATACAACAGTCTGTACACACAGTCTGTCTTTACATAGACCAGAGTCTGCACAAAAAAGGTAGGTACAATTTCTCCTGAATAACTGTTATCAAAGCCAGTAAAATCCTACCCTATTCCAATAAGTAAAATACAGAAACAACAGAATCAGAAGTTTCAGCTAACTGAAACACCAAGTAGCTGAACAGCAGGATGGCACTGAGTGGATGCTGTTTCATCACTCCCCTCTTCAGCTGGATGTGGAAGAGAAAATACACTGAAAGGCACCTGGGTCGAGGTGAGGACAGGCAGAGATCTCTCAGCAGTTACTGTCAGGGGCAAGACAGACTTGACTGAGGGAAACTAGTCTAATCACAGTAAGAAAATGAGAAAATAAAACCTAAGCCTTAAAACTGCTTCCCACCCTTCTCCCCAGGCTTAACGCGGAATTTTTTCTCCCTCCTCCCCTGCAGTGGTACAGGGGGTGGGGAATGCAGACTGGGATCAGATCATCACAGCCACCCCTGCAGCCTCCATGCCACCAAAACCTGGCCATAAAACCCAACACAGCACCAGGTTTCCCTGTGAGCTCCCTGGTACTTCATACACATCAGGACGGGCGCAGGGTCATTTGGTTCTGTGCCTCATATGACACCAGCTATAATTGGTATTTAGGGCCTTTTGTTTGCACAGTAACCTGTCCAGAACACAGTGTAGAGCAAAGTTAAAATCCAGGTTACTTTGTGGTATATCAGGGAGTTACAGGAGCTCCAGTAGCTCTCCCTTCACTTCAAAGGTGTGACTGACTGCTGAGCACTGGAACAAATCTGTTGCTCAATATGCAGCCTCTGATAGGTGTTCTCAGACCCTGAGCACCAGAAAAGCTCTTTTCTACAGCAGGTCTTTGCCTTACCTTGTCATTAACCCTACTCAGTGAATTAGACTTCAACCTGCACCACAAAACGTATCTTTCCCTCACTTTAATAACATGTAAATTACGGTTTACAACGATGCAGCTATTTTTAAGCAGGTTAGCAAACATATTGATGTTTTCATTTCCTATTGTCATTACTATTTGTGAAACTAACACTGAAAAAGCTCCAGGAATGTTCAATGTGTTTGGCTACCTCATGACAAAGAGTTTATCAATTCACTGAAGGATTAGGGTGAGAAAAAGAAGGATTGCCCTTGTCTTCTTGATGAGAAATGAGGGTACAGAGAAATGAAATCAAGGATTGTGAGGATCAGAAGCCAAAGATCAGGTTCCAAACAAAGTCAGAATTATGAGATATTCAAATCGAGAACAGAGGACACAAAACCACTAAGAAGTACTCAAATACCTACTTTGAAACATTCAACTAGAGAGCCAAGGCTTTAGAGGTGCTTTGAATTCAACTGATTTGTGTAAATTTGCACCATTTGAGTCAGATGAGAAAATAAATCCTAATGTCTCAGTCTGGTGATTTCTTCTCAATACCATCTTGTTTTTGCTACCTACAGTCACAATTTTCAGCTCAGCTTGTCCTCCAAAAATCCCATCCATAGGAGAGACAAAAGGCAAACACAGTGTGGGAGAAGAGCAATGCAAAAGTGCAGCATTGTAGAATTTCCTCGGGTAATTGATTTTCTGTCTGTGTTAAGAATACAATACACAGTATCATTTATAAAGGCAACATATGCACGATATCCAGAAGACAACATCCCCTGACAAAGAAAGCTACTTGAAAGAGCTTTGCACACCAAATTATTTCATGCATATTCATAACTTGATTAAAATATTAATACTGTAAACTTGTAAGAAATACAACAGGCGCAGAAACAGCTTTTATTTACTTACACCAGAAACTGAACATGGCACACACACAAAGGATGTCAGCATTACTCAGTGCTGGAAACTCACATGTGTGCAATATATATCTGTATATTAGCCTGCAGATAAACATTTATTCCCAAGGGAGGCTGCTAATGAGACTCTGCTGTGGGGAAGCTATCCAATTACTCCAAATGACATTTATATTTTAATCACATCACATGCACTGAAGAGCTCGAGGTTTGATGAAGCAATCCTTGAAAGACTTTGCCTTTTTAATCAATTAGCTCTCTAAACATCAGTGACGTGCTGTTGACAAGTCCTTGGGTTAAATACACAACAACACACACAAATCCTCTCTCCCTGCCAGGAGGCAACAGTGTGGTCATCTAAAACTTCTGAAACAGATGCAAAAAGATTTTCCTCATAGAAGATACCTAAAACAGAACACTAAGAAATGAAGACACCTCTCAGGCTCACTCTGAGCTATCACTCAGTGAATTCATTTTAGGACAGATGAAAAACTTTGTTTTAAGGGCATCACTTCTGTGTAAAAGTATCAGACTTGTTCACAAATCCTTTTATAATTGGCTTATCTGAAAAAAAAACAAGTCAGGCAAAACAATTTTCTTTCTTCAAGCAACCTGTAAGTGACAAATGCCACTGCACAAATGGAGATGAAAGTTTGGTCACTTTTAACATGTTTTAGCATTAATCAGGCATTTTAAGATGCTCCAAGTCATAGAAATAAGTACAAAAAAAGAAAAACAGAGCTGCAAGACCCTAATCCAATCATTAGCAAATCAGCATTGGATTTTTCCTGTAAACAGTACATTCTCATGGCTGTTATATTAAATGACAGACCATTCCTACTTCTGAGAGCTTACATGAAAAACCTCACTGTAAAACTAAAACTCAGTTCTGTACTCACAAATATTTCTTAATAAGCAAAAGCCTAAACAAAAATATGATGTGGGAATTGATCAAAGTCAAGATTTGATTGGAAAATATTTCAAACTTCATCATGTAATAGTCACATTATAGCGTGAGAATTTTCTTCACCTTGGAATTAACAAACCACCTGTGTTCCATCAGATCAGGTCAGCCCAATCAAAAGGTGCAAGGATACATATTTTGAAAGCTAAAAATTAATTTGATAGTTAAGAAACTGGGAGAAACCGTGGAGCAGAACAGAAATATCACTATCCTTGCAGTTTGAGAGCTATATTGCTGAAGGTACTCAAAGAATACCTCTTTAACTTTGCAGTACAGTCTGTATTTAGCTGTATTTTTTTACTGCAACCACTTGGTTTTAGGTTTTGACTCTTTGTTGTTTGGAGTTTGTGTTTATTTTTTTAATTCCAGCTTCTCAGTTTCAGGCAGACACAGTCATTCCAATAAATCTCTTCTAACTAATCCCTCCTTCAATACCACTAAATCCTGAGGGTTAAAATGCCTTTTAGCACAGATCTCTGTAAAGGCAGAGAAGCTTGAGTTGCTAAATTTCAATGCCTAATCTGGTCTTTAATTGCTAAGTGAGCTCTCAGCAACTGCCATGAGCACAACACCTAGAACTGAGTCAGTTGTTATCATTATCCTCCCTAAAAGGCTGCTGAATTCAACCAAATCAACACCCAACTACCAAAAATTTGCCTTGCTTCTAAGAGTGCCCATCTGCAGGATAGAAGAGATCTTATATAACAAGGATAGGTTTCTGCCTTTGATGGAATGACTGACATTGATAATTATGGCAACTGGAGGAAAAAAAAACTGCCAGTCTTAAACATAGAAAACATGGTTGTTTCTTGATCTAAAATACATTCAGATTGGCAATACATTCAATTTCAGCAATCATCAACAGAAGTTTTCACACCTCCATTTTTATGAAATGACATTTATTACCAAGCAAAGCTCCAGCGTGGAATATGCACCTTTTTCTTTTGCATTCTGTGGTACAAAACATGCCAGTCTATTGCTGTGAGTGACATGAACTGTTGGGTTGAAGCTCAAAGACATCTGGGAGGCACAGATGGTTCAGAACTCTCAAATAGCTGTGGAACCATTACCTCCAAGGTCAGGCTTCTGACACTGCAAGGACTGGTAATGACACAAAGCCATCACAACTTTTTCAGAAAGAGCTCCTTCTCTTCTGTCCAGTTCCTCATTTCCTGGCACTCACCACAGAGATGAGCTCAGACCCAGCCTCAACTCATTTCTGTTAATGGCATTCCTTTCCAAGGGAACCGGTACAGCCTTTCCATTCCTAGAAATCTCTTCTGCAGCAGAGCTCAAGTTGCTGCTGCCTGTCCCAGGGCTTCCAAATTCACCAGTGAATGTTCACTCCTGAAAAGATATTCCACTGAACTCAATGCTCCACAAAAACCTTTGCACTGCCTGTCTATAAAACCACAGGCAATATAACAACATAAAAAGTTTCAAAATGAGAGTAATTGCCACTTTAGAAAACTGAGAACCACCATTGAATACTATTGCAAAAGCAAAAGATTACTTCTGTGCTAATATTATCTGAATAGGAAAGCTCTTCTTTTGCTCTGCCTAGAGATTGTATTCTTGCAACCATTACCAGCAAATAAAGTGCAGTTCTTCATGAAACTAAACACTGACCTGAACTTGGAACACTTGCATGCCCATCACTTTCAGATGTCAATGAATGCTCTGAATAACCTATTGAAACACCAGAATTATTCCCCAGAATCCCAATTAGACAGGAGCTGAGCTGTGTGAAAATATGAGAAATTCTTCCATAGGCATTTGCCATTATGGTGGCTCTACCAAGAGCTTTTCTGTCAGCTACCCCTCCTCAGAGGATTTTGGAACCAAGGCGTAAGGAGTGGTGAAAATAATGGAATCTTTTAAAGAGGATATAAAGACAGAAGAGAAGCCCAACTAAGAAATGACTAATTATGATGGCTCATGATTTACAGAGCATAGCAGTAAGCTACATGAAGAGGTCTCCTACAGGGGTGGTGCAGGTGATGAATTACACACACAATCATAAAGAAGAGAAAGGTTCTGATGTAGCATCAGCTTCTGAGGTCTTTGCTCACCCTGTAACTCCACATATTCCAGAAAGGAGTTCTGTTGACAGGAACAGGTCTACTTTCAAAGTGAGATGCAACTGAACTGACAGATATCAAAGGCACCTCACAGGATTTTGTTCAAATCAAAAAGATTTGCATCAATATTCAAGAGAAATGAGCAGCAAGGAAAAAAATCAAACACCAGTAAATTGGACAAGTTATTAATTAACCATGAGAGGCTCAGAAAAGACTCATCAAAGCATTCAGTTCCACCGGGTCTAAGTCAATATCACAGCTTAACAGATGTCCTATACTGCCTGCACCTGTGACCAACAGCATCCACCCTCAGGAAAACAAACGAGCAAACAGCAAAATCTGACCCCGGCTCTGTGATACTCCTGAGAGATCACAAAGGCTGAGAATACTCATTTTTAAACATTAAGCAATGGAGATGCAAACTTATATAGAGTGGAACTTTTCATTGTTCAAATGCATGCAGAACACAAACTGCATGAAAGAAGGAGCTGAAATACACAAAGCAAAATGATGCATAACTGCTTTCACCTGTAAGAAGGTTAAGAGAAAGAACGGTCGCGCAGCGATAGCTGTACATCTTTCAACAACCAGGTTTTCATGACTTTCCTCCCTGCCCAACAGCGTGCGGAGCAGCTTCCCAAACCCTCTCTCACTCGTTCCACTTCCCGCGGTCCTTGCTCAGCTCCAGCTCCCCGGCCTGCCGCTGCTGCCAGAACCTGCTGTTGAGGCGCATTCACAGCCCCGCCAGGGGAGACTTTACCCCCCAGACCGGCCACAACGAAACCACCAGCACCTTTGAGGCTGCTTTGTTTTGGCCGCTCGCTTTTCGCACACTTCTCTCAAAAACACCAGCTTCTCCAAGAAAAATTCCACTCAGCTCTTCGGCAAAAAGCCGGGGCTGGGAGAGTTCCCTCAAAGACTCACCTGGGGGAAATATTCCACCTCCGAGCATCCCAGAGAGGGCACCGGCGGCAGCTCGGGCATCCTGAGGGGGCTGCCCCGGTAGGGTCCCCACACCGCCGGAGCCCAGTGGGCGAGCCCCGCACCTCCATCCCTCACCTCTGTCCCACACCGCCCGGCCCGGTGCGAGAGGCACCCGGTTGTCAGAGCAGCACCGGAGCAAAGTTGCCGCGGTGCCGCCGGTTGCTGCCGCCCGGCGCTACTCACACGAAGACCCCGAAGAGCAGCACCCGTATGCCGATCTCGATCGCCAGCTCCCGCATGGTGGGTCCCGGCGTCCCNGTGACTAACGCGGTGTCCCCGCTCGGGGGAGGGGGCCGGGGATCCTGGGGATTTCCCCTCCCCGCCTCCCCGCCCGCCCCCGCGGCGCTGCCGAGCGGAGCCGCAGCCGGAGCTGAGCCGGGTCCGTCCCGCCCACCCCTCGGGGCCGCCCTGCGCCACCGCCCGGGTCTCAGCGGCACCGGGGTGCTGTCCCCGCCTAACGCGGGGAAGGGCCACGGTGAGAGCGCTTTTTCTGCCCCGTTTAACGTAGTGCTCCCCATCCTTCCCTGGAGAACCGTGAACTCATCGGTGCGAGGGACTGACATCCCAGGGCACCGCCGCCACACCTGGATTGCAGCTCCGGCCGTGGGCTGGCGTTCTGGTGTTCGTCGCTGGCTCGTAACGAAGCCCCGCGGTTCGAAAAGATAAAGAACAATAATAAACGGGGCCCGCGGGAGGGAGCATCGCCGCACACAGATAGCACCGGGTGTTCACAAAGACTCGAGCTGCCAGCTGTGCTGGCGCTGTGCTTGGCCCATTCCCTTTATCTTTGCATAAAGGATTAACAGCTGTTGAACACGTTCTGCTGGATGTATTTATGTAACAGGCTTCTCACCTGCTCACGCATCCGTACTGTTTTAAACCCTGCTCCTCATCGTTAATGCAGATAACCCACCGTGGCATCCCGGTGTCCCTTGGTCAGATTCTGCATAATATGTGGTATTAGAGCCTAAAGATGTCATTAATTCAGTGCCTGTTCTTTCCCAGAGATGAGTTTAGCTAAACATGCAGAGGTTGTAGTTATATGGGACCCGGAATTGCTGGGATGGGAGAAAGGCAGCAAAACCACTAATGGCTTGGTTTACTCTTGTCGTTCCTCCAATCCATCCACCGTTCCTCTCAATGGCATTCTCTGAGCTGCCCAAATCCTTGTATTGCCTCAGTCTACTTTTGCACAGAGTTCATTTAACTTCCTTTAACTTCCTAAGCATGGAGAGACTCCTGAACATCTTTAGTGTAAGAGAGTTTCAGCCTTAAGTCATGAAATGCAGCAAATTCACATTTAAAGGTATTTAATGTGAATCTCTGCTTTCTTGGGGCATTTGAAGGGGATGTCCTTCAGGAAAGTGTTCGTAGCTATTAACACTGCACATAGCTACAAAACAGCCATCAGGACTGCAATAGGAATCCAATCCACTTTACTACATGATTATTGCTGGAGAATTAATGCTAGAGAGGCTTTGTTAAACCTATCTGCCTAATATATGCACTGTGCATTAAAGGGAAGCTTTGAACTCTGAATTAACTACTAAGTAGTAAAACTCTTATTGACCCTATTTGTGGAAGAACAGAGGCATGAGATTCTGTACTAAACTCATCTACAGAGAAATACACCAATGCTAGATTTGTTGCAAGGAGTATGACTGAAACCCAGAAAACCTGGATGCATGACTGGCATTGAGAGAACATTGGAGAAATGTTACTTTTAAGTAGCTTTTTTAGTTACTTAAAAGAGATCTTTCTCCCTTGTACACCTTATTTCATTAATTTTCAGACAAAGCTCAGTAAACTACTTATAGTCTGGATTTTAAAACATGTGATTCTCTCTCAGGAAGCAAAGCTAATTTGTGAAATCTCCATATTCAACTGGTGGTGATGGTAAAGGACATGTCACCTTCCTTTGAGGACACTCAGTTGTTCTGTTGTTAAATACTTGTACTTCCTCTGCTTTGTGCCCCCAGTGACTGAATGTACCTGCACTCCTGATAGCATGCACAGGAATAATCTTTGTTTTTATTAACAGACAGAAATAGCCTCATAATTTGCATGAATCAAGGCAGTCATGAAACAAGGAGTTCTAGTTACAAATGAAACGAGATTTCTCCTGCTGCAGCGATCTGCTTGCAGTGTTCTGGCTCTCCAACATATATCAGCTGATGGTGATTTATGTAGCATAAATACTTCAGACTGATTTTTTTTTTTTAAACTAGACCCAGCTTGCAGCTGGCTGCTGAAGGAAAAACTCGCTTTGACTTTTAAACTGAATATGAGCTGTAGTGGCAAATAGCAAGAAAAAGATTTTAGGCTACACTGTGGAATTAAGCTACAAGGCAGCAGGAGGTGCAGCACATTCCTAGAGCAAACCACAGTGACCCTGGAAACATCCCAATTTTGTATCCATCCCTACATCAGGCACAGCAGGGGTGCTCGATGCTATTTATGTTTTTGAGAGTGACTGCAGAGGAGAGAGGACTGATCCCACCCTGATGGAGGCAGCTATTGATCCTTTTAGGGGGCTAACTCGGGTTCTCTGTACTTTTCTCTCACAAAGATTAGTTTCACTTAGAGCCACCTGCAGCCAACTTTCAGTTCTCAAAGAGATATTCACAGCCAGAAAGAGCAGCGCAGCTGACCTGGCTTTTCTGGAGATTACAGCCTTTTGCCAGGATGTGTGCATGCTTCTTACTTGCCTTGGGGCAAAATCTTGCAGCTCATGGTAAGCTGAGCCTAAAAAAACTTGATTTTTCCATCAAAGCACATAAACTTCATCCTGCCAAAAGGCTGTGGAAAATAGCAAGCTTGCAGCAGAAGGAACGTGACAAAAAAATCAGGTGTTAGTAACACCTGAGACTCTGAAACCAGGCAAGAGTCTCAACACAACATGTAAAAGTGAAATAATTTTGTATGTTTCATAGTTCTGACACAAAATCAGGAGCAGCTTGGCAGACAGCTTTCATTTTGGAGTGATTTACACTCAGATTTGTCACAGGACATAAAACTGATGTGGGTTCAGAACCACTGAGATCAAATATGAAGATATGTCTGGACAAACAACATTTCCAGTTTTCCATTGCCTGAGTCTGTAGACAATCAGATGGATAATCAAAAACTGCTGGTCAAAGAAACACTAAAATCCAGCCTGACATGACACCAGGGTAGCTTTTTATTCTTTAGCAATTACAGTCCACTCAACAACCTATTTATACTTTCGAAGATATAAATGAAGGGATATTTTAGCTCTTTCTTACGTTATCTTTACTTCTGTCTGTATTTTTTCTTTTTTACCTTTTACCACTTCTTTTCCTGCCTGTTTGAGTATTTAAATTAAGGTGACAATGGGGAAAAGCCCTTTTTTCACTTCCTTTCCTGCATACACATTCCCTGTGCACAGTCTGATCTGTGCTGCACACTCAGATGCAGTGCACAGCCCTTGGCTGTAGATTCAGCTCTAGAGGAACTCCAAAGTCATGGAGGGTTTTGTTAAAAAAAACAAAGTCAAGACTGAGATAATTTTATTTATTCTGTACCTGTCTACACAGATGCATGTGGCAATGGGAATTTCCCTTTATCATTGGATTTTGCTGCTCTTCCACACACATTGCTGCTGGTCTCTTTCCTAAGTAGTTATTGGTACTCTGATGGACAAAAGAAACTTCAGGCAATAAAACTCCAAAGGAATTAAAACCCTCAATCAGCATGACGCAGCCATGCACATCTTAATTGCCCTGGATATCATATTTAAAACATTTGTAAAAGCAAATCGTTAATGCTTCTGTGTAGTTACTGTGCAGGTGCCTCCAACTGGCTCCTGATTGTGCCTAATTAGACAGTTCTAAACATTAATGCATCAGCGAGCTTCAGCAGTTGCTGTTTAATGAAGTTGTGTCAAATATTTCATCTGGGGATTTTTTGGGGGGTGAATGTATGTGCTTGGGGCCATCTGGTGGAGCAGAACTACAATGCACTGAACGTGCTGCTGCCATCCCGGGGCAGAGTCACCTGGCACCCCGGGCATCCCGGGCATCCCGGACATCCCACCCTGCCAGGACAGCCAGCCCTGGGTGCTCTCCTTTATGGACTCACCTGGCCACTCCCGGGCATGAGGAACGACTGCGGGAATTGGGGGTGTTCAGCCTGGAGCAAAGGGGACTCAGAGGTGACCTCATCACTCTCTACAACTCCCTGAAAGGTGGCTGTGCTCAGGTGGGGTTGGTCTCTTTCTCCAGGCAGCACTGACACAAGTCAGAACAAGAGGACACAGTCTCAAGCTGCTCCAAGGGAATTACAGGTTGGATATTAGGAAGAAGTTTTATACAGAAAGAATGATAAAGTACTGGAATTGTCTGCTTGGTGGGGTGGTGGAGTCACCGTCCCTGGGTGTGTTTAAACAAAGCCTGGATGTGGCACTGGGTGCCAGGGTTGAGGTGTTGGGGCTGGGTTGGACTCGATGATCTTGAAGGTCTCTTCCAACCTGGTGATTCTGTGAATTCTGTGACATCCCACCCTGCCAGGACAGCCAGCCCTGGGTGCTCTCCTTTATGGACACACCTGGCCACTCCTGGACATCCCAGACATCCCACCCCTACAGAACAGCCAGCCCTGTGTGCTCTCCTCTATCTGCTGTCCATGGAATATCTCTACTGAACCCTGACTTGTTTCAAAATGTGTCCTTTATAACTCTTCTAGACCAAGAACTGACATATTTTCAGCCAGCACACCACTGCTCCTAATGATCAGCATCTTGGGGAAATTTGATTAGTCTAAACAATTAAATTCATGTACACATGAAATAGAGATAAATTATTTATGAACCAATTGACATTTACAACACTGGTGCTGTTAGTACTCAATATACTGTGTATATTGTTATGGGGTTACTGTTGTAAAAGTATTCATGCTCCCATAATAAACTTGTGATAAATTCAAGTCTTTAACCTTTACAATATTTAGGGCTCTTGTGCAGTGTTTAACAGGAGACTGTGACTTAAAGTAGACATTTGCTATCTTTAATCTTGAGTAACACTTCTTGCCAAGAATGGCCTTATTGACTTCAATGAAATTGTTTTGTAATTACTTTTTTTTTTTTTTTGGTCTTCTAAATGTAGTAGAAACTTGCCAACCATTGCTGCAGTCATTTCAAATTGCTCTTGACTTGAAAGGGAGCACGATGATGCAGGATAATTAAATAGAAGAGGTAAATGGAAGAACAAGCTCTACACGAGTAGAGGAAAACAAAGTAAAATGGCCAATTGTCTTGGACAGGAGTAGGCTGCAAAACAAACACTCCAGAGTTTGAACATGGCCTCATGGCTTGCTACTGGTAACAATAAAGGGCTGTTTGTTCATGTTTCACTTGGATTCTTGGAAGCCACTAGCCATTTCTCCTGGATTCTGTGCAATAAAGAAGCCAGAATTTTGAAGCTGCTCACAGCAGGAATTTGTTCTAACCCAAATTTACTGGAAATAGCCCCAGGAAGGGTAAAGTAGGGTGAGACAGTGTATTAATACACTTTCAGGCTGCATTCCCCTTTAAGCATGCCATTTGTTGCTCTGCCCCAGGAATCACACGCTGTGACTGCACAGGCTCTGCATCCCCAGCCCTGGCAGAACCCTGAATCCTGGGGCTGTGCTCACTGCAGTGCTGCCTGAGAGCTCCAGGAGCAATGTGCCAGGGGTTTCCCAGCAGGAATCATGTCTTGCTATTGTTCTGGGGGCTTCCTCAGCCGCTGATCATGCCAGTGATCATTTGTAGGAGCAGAAAAACTGGATTTTCTGCTCGATGAGAATGAGACCAGTTTCTAAATTGTAGCTCTGAGCAACTGAAAAAGCTATTTTCTAACCCAGGAAACAACACCAAGGATCTAATTCCTCTTTAAATTCTGTGATGCTGTGAGATTGGGTGCATTGTGGCAAAAGGAGCATTTTACTTTTTCCTGACATCAATTGCAGGCTGAAGTGCCTGGTCAATAACTGCAGAAGTGGAAGCACCCTTAATTCCGTGGCTAATTGGGATACATTGATGGTGTTTTGTCAGACTCACAGCACAGGTCAGAGGAGAGCTGAAACATCCTGATTTAGAACCAGTTTCCATGAATGCCACTGAAGGCAAATTAAAATTGGACATGAACCCTTCATGCTGTTTGGAACTGAGGTGGCAAAGCTTTGTTTCCCAACTTGAACCCTGGAATTCATTCCTCTCAGCACTTATTAAGTCATAATTTATGTGCTTATTTAAATACCAAAGTCATTTCTGTCTGGCCCATCTAGCGTAATGTAGGCTACTGTCAAATGAAGATACTTGGTTTAATTTGTACCATTTTCAATATATAATAGAGGATATATTTTACCAGTGCTCAAGAAGATGAAGGACAGAGAAAGCACTGAGGAGTATTAACTTCTGGATGCCTGGAAAATGCATTCACAATTTCATTATTTGCTGAAAGATAGGCTTGGTGCTTATTTTTGCAATGTGACAGCCTCATTTTCTTTGCCTTCTAGATTATCCATATTTAAAAAATCAGCAGCTCTGCAACTTGAGTAGGCTAAGGAGCTGATTGAGTCTGTGTATGTGTGTGATTGCTAATTTTGCACATTTTGCTGCAGTTCCTCAAAGTAAAGACTACTAATTAATTAAAGAGTGATTGAATCCCAGCTTACACCACCAAGCAGTCAGTGTTCCAAGGCAGTTTTGTCATTAATGTTGCCTAGCAGGGCAGTGGACAGAATTCCTGTAATAACCCTACAATTTTGGACACCAGCAGCTCCCTGAGCTGCCAAATCCGAACACATTTCTCTAGGTGAGCCAGAGATTGCTGACCATATCTAAGTGGAAAATGATAACAGCTGTTGCTAATGATGAAATCCAACCACAGGCAGCTGATTTAGATTATCTCCCCTGAGCTTGGTGCCACCAGTGTGGACACTGGTCACTGGTTATGTCACCAATGTTGAGGTTTCATTTTATGAGGCAACTTTGTCTCCTCTCAGAAGCAGAAATAATTTCTGTTACTGTGCAACTTCCTCTCAGAAAGCCAAAGGCAAATATTAAATATTTGACTTTTTAAATGTATAATGCAATTTTTTGCATTGATTTATAAATAGAGATAATTGAAAAAATTCAAGCAAAAACAGTTCATGCATATTTTACTTTTTAAAACTGCAGACAGATTTTAATCAACTGGTGTTAAATAATGAGCTTTTATGCTGTTTGGGGGTAGAAAGGAAGCTGTTTAACATCACTCTACACCAACACTGCTGCGTGTAAATATTGAACTACTTTTGGCAAAAGTAGTTTGCTTTCTTGCAAACTTTCTTGCCTTTCTGCTGGGCAAGTACCCACAAAAGGATCCTGTTGTGGATTCAGCCACAAATTACAAGGTTTTGAAAAGGATATCAACTCAAACTAAATGAAATTGTGCAATTCCTATGGAATTTCTTACTGACCAAAGTTAGTTCTGTGCATTTATCATCATCAATGTGGAGTCACAAGGGCAATACTGATTAGCCAATTATTATTGTTGGGGTTTGGGGAAGAACCTGATATTTCCCTGACTGCTTAATTTCTGCAGACAGAAATGAACAGGGCAGCTCTGTTGGCAATTCATCTCTCAAATAAAACAGAATTTCTGTTGACGTTTCCAAGGCTTTTAGAGGAAGACTTGACATGTTCTGTGCTCTAATTTGTTCTGGAGGGAATATTTAACTCAACCTCAGTGGCAGTGGGCTACAAGAAAGCAGTAGGTTCTTACCACAGTTAAGTTAGAGGCTCTTTGAGTTGGCACTGAAATTGCAAAGATATACATGAGCTAAAATGCTTTAAAATCTTCAGGAAGGCATTTAATTAAGCATACTGAAAAATAAGTAATAAAACTTTTTTTTTTCTAATAGATTGACTACCCTGATTTTTCTGAGATATATTGTTTTCCATTTCCTACTGAATTTTTTATTTAAAAGAATAGTACAAATAAAATAGAATTGCTACTTTTAGAGAAAGACATGAGAAAACCCAGTATCTTCAAGTATCTATTTATACATTTTTTTTCTTGAATAATTCATCCTTCTTTGGGTCCCCAGTGTAGTTAATGATAATTTCTAAATGTGGTGAGTAATCAGTTTTGCTAGATTTGTGTTGGATATGACAAAAAAGGGCAAAAAACCCCCAATACATGAATACATCTGACTTTCTAAGTATTAAATTTTTTAAAAGAATTTCCTTTTTTAGGATCCTCAGCCTTCTCATTTTGTCTTCCAGTCTTGTAATTTTTGCCTCTTAGGATTCATATTTTCGTGTCTTGTTTTCTGCTAGTAAAAAATACTGAGTGTTTTCTAAATAGTGGATATGAACTATCCATTATACACCAAAATGGAAGGTTAACTTTAGTAAAATAATGAAAAAAACCTTTATTTTTTTTAGGTGGTTCCAAAACTGTGGATCCCCATTTTGCCCAAAAATCATGAAATGCAGACGTGTTTATTTGGGAACTGGCATTCCATCCAAGTTTTCTAAACTCAGGTGGAATAAGTTGAATTAATGCATCCTTAGAGCCAAATAAAAACTTCATTTATGCTTAGTTTTCATCCTCTGTCGTTTTTTTAAATATCTTTTCTCATATTTCTTCTGATTCTCCCCTTTTTGTCTTCTCCTTCTCCAATCTACTTTGCATTTTTTCTTCCTTCAAAGAGTTAATACCTTCCCCCAGCCCCATTTTCTTGCTGTGGATAGTAAAAATGTATTTACAGGACTGCAGTTTAGGTCTTGGTGGAGAAAGGAGATAAATTTCCAGCTGATGTTTCAATGCTGGAATTGACATGGTTAATAGGAGTGATCCTCTTCATGCTCAAGCACTGGAATTGAGACAAGTTTAAATTTACAGTGGTACAAAAATATCAAAGCATTCTCCCATCAATATAATCCCAAATAACCTCAATTTCTGGTTACTTCTGAAGGGACTATGACTTGCTCTCATTTGTAATTTTCTGCAACTGTAAAGAGCAGTTGAAAGGCTCTGCCTCTAATTCCTGCTAGAGGCAGGGAAAAAAGGAGATCTTGAGATTTAGAGTTGCAAACAAAGGAGTGGAGTGGAGAAGGCCACTTTTGAACAAGGGAATAATCTTTGTGATTTGTTTTAATGCTGCTTTCAATCCATGGATTTGGGCTGAAAATTCCCATCCATGCTTTCAGGACTAGGTCCTTTAGATCCTGGCTCAGAAAACGTGTTTGGGTTTGTTATTCCCTTGCTTTTGATGAAACATCTGGATATATCAGGAAGAAAATATCACATGGTATATTTTTTATGGTGTGAGGGGATAAATATTTATTTTTAATGAAATCTGCAGTCTTTAGCTGCAGTTTGACAAGCTGCTCGTGGGCACACCACTGAACCATCAGTGGACTCTGAAGTGCTGAAATGTTTCCACCTATTAGCGCAGTTTTATGACACAATTGGAAATTTTAATTACTGACTTTTTGAGAAGGGCACTAAGATCTGAGTTTACAAGGTTTAAATTTAAATGTACATAGATGGAGAGATAAAAGAAGCATGATCTCATTTGACTTGAAACTGTGAAAATATAGTGATGGAACTTTAAGTATAGTGGTGGAAATATTTAGCAAATACTGTAGAACAAATATGTTGTTTTATAGGTATAAAAGGTACATTTTTTTCATCTGTAAGTACTTACAGGTCAGGAACACTGGATATTTGCTCAGAATTTCCTTTCAGTAAATGAGGACACAATAGTTTTCTGCAATTGTATGATCTTCACAGACCTGGCAGAAAGAGAAATTTGTAACTTTGGTTTACCAGGGATAATTTGAATGGGAAGTTCTGTACTGGAGAACTTAAATCTTAAAAAAATGTGAGTGTGCTGTCTGTTGTAGTAATGCTGATCCAAACCACAGAATCATAGAATCATTTAGGCTGGAAGAGATCATCGAGCCCAAAAATTAACCCAGCTCTGCCAGGCTCACCACTGACCCCTGTCTCAGACTCAGGATGGAAAGGAGTCCAAGCACAAGTTCCTGCAAGGGAGAAATCCATATTTCCTAAGTGTGGCACAGAGCTGCATCTCCTTTTGAATTTTCTGTGCCTTTCAAGCCATCCAGAGAATCAGAGCAATATTAAATTGCATTCCTGTCAAGAGAATGGAAAAGCAAGGCTAAAGCTTCAGGAGTTTTCCTTCTTGACAATGAACTTATTACAGCAACTTATTTTGTGTCTAGAGATGGCAAATAAGGCTCAGGAAATGTACGAGCAGCCAGTCTGGTTGTTTAAAGTGTCTGATTCACTCTCTGAAGTGTAAAGTGCCTCAGATAAAGAAATGCCAACAGAAAAACACAAAGGAATAAAAATCGGGTATTTCTTCAAAAATCCTAGCTCTGTATAGATGATAATGATACATGCAGATAAAAATGGGAGGGTGAGAGAGTGAAAAGGGCTTGAGTTCAGCTCCTGAGTTGTAACTTGATGTTGCCATTATGCTTTGTAACTTTAATTGTGTCATCCAGCTCTTTTATAAAGCCCCTTCTGCAGCAGTCTGATACTTTTGATGTTCAAGAGATTAGACACAGACAAAACCAGTCCTGTGCACAGCAGGTACTTGTGTTGCACCAGCACCTTGCAGTATTTACATCAATATTTTAAAATTTAGAATGCTTTCTTTACTCAAAATAGGTTGGTTTGTTTTTTTTTTTTCAGAACAGCTACAAGATGAAAGGGACAAAAAAAGCCAAGAAAAAAAAAAAGCTCTTTTTCCTTTGAAGAAAATATCAATTTCAAATCACACAAAGCAATCACAAACTGAGATGAAGATAACAGTTCCTAACCAAAGCACCACAGCCCAAGAACAGAAGTTCTTAGGGATCATTAAAACAATTGCATAAATATTAAAGAACTTGTATATTACAGAATGTACATATACACTCCTTTGCATATATATTTATTATGAAAGTATTAGCTCAAATTGTTGAATGAAGCAAACCTTGCCATGCCACATGGGAAAGCTACCAATTATTTCATTTACTGTTATTTCCTGCAACATATCTGTACTAAAATAACTGCCAGAGAAAACACTGTAATATGTGTTCCACACATAAAAAACTTGCATTTCATATTGCCACAGTTAGAACAAAGGCAGCAAGGGCATTCAGTGCTATTTCAAACCAAAATTAAAATCCTTTAGAATTAAAATTCTGTAATAATTCCAAAAAGATCTGGGTTCTCTCCCAAATAACTTAGGTGACTTCAAGTAAATCAAATTCCTTTAGTGGGAGCCAGGAACCTCCCAAGGTGAGTTTGAGTTCCCAGCCAGAAGTTTGACCTGTGAAACAAGAACATAAATAAATAACCCATTTTTGACAGTATTTACACCTGCTAAGCAATCTTAGTACTTATATCACAAGTGGATGTAATTTTAAATAAATTTAAGTGTCTATTTAATAGATATGTAAAAATGTAAAGCAGAGGTTGTCATTCATATGGGGTCAATGTATAATTTCAGTAAATTTAATTGCTTTGTTTTAAAATTCCTCTCTGTTTCAAAAAGTAGTTGAAATAAGTTGAAGTGTCTCTATGAAAACTGGAAAATGAAGGGTTTAGATTAAATTAATTACTTCACTGAAAGGATCTGATTTCTGGAAAATCTATTTTTATTTTCTGTGCAAGGCCAAACAGTAGAAACATTTTTTTTCCTCAGGGAAAAAAAAAAAAGAAAAAAAAGAAATTGTTTTCCACAAAAATATTGATTTTAGCAAACAGAGATTCCCCTATGAACTACCAGCTTCTTCCCAAGCTGGCAGGTCTTGGCACACACACAGGGAATAGGGACAGCTCCCCTGCTTGCACAGCAAACAACCTCACATCTAATAAAGGGAGATTACACTGAAATATTCAGCTTTTCCTCCCTTTTTCGACATCCCCCAGCCCCTGCTCTGTGTTTTGCCTTTGAGTGCCAATAGCAAAGCAGGTGGGAGGCTGCTCCTGCAAAAAAAGCAGAATTTTGAATCACGGCAAAGTGATAAAAACTCTGAAGGCTGTCATAGGATGAGGAGAATAATGTCCCACAGAGAGATGGAGTTGCACAAAACACATTTTATCCCTGTAAAACAGTGTAATTAAATGTAAGAATCACTTTAAAAATAAAAGCAGGGTGGGAACTTCATGGGATGCTGAAACGATTTCATATTTCATAACATTTCTTGAGGAGGAAAGAAGGAGATGGCTCAGAAACTCACAAATTATTCATTTCAGGACCAGGCAAAATTGGGAAATCTTGGGGCTAAGGTGCTGTGCTTTCAGCTGTGATTACATCAGTGGAGTCTGGAAAAGAAAAAAAAACAACTTCTGTGGTAAGTAAAGGGCATCCCAGCAGAGCAAAACCTGGGTGTAACCTCTGTGTTGATCTTCCTGCTGTCCTGGAGCTCTTTTCATGAGCAGTCCCTGGGGGAAGGTTTTGCAAACAGAGCAATACTCCAAACCTTTCTGGCACCTGTTACTTGTGGATGTATGTTACATGTGAGTCTATGTTATATGTGGATATATGTTACCTGTGGATATGTGTGACATGTGGATATGTGTGACATGAGGATATATGTTACATGTGGATATGTGTTACGTGTGGATCTACGTTACACGAAGATATATGTTACATGTGGATATATGTTACATGTGGATATATGTTACATGTGGATATGTTACCTGTGGATATATGTTACATGTGGATATAAGTTACATGTGGATATGTTACCTGTGGATATATGTTACATGTGGATATATGTTACATGTGGATATGTTACCTGTGGATATATGTTACATGTGGATATATGTTACATGTGGATAT
>VWZV01010933.1:449055-488203 GCA_013397155.1 Irena cyanogastra | reverse complement strand
GGCAACTGAGAGGTGTTTTAAAAACTTTTATTCCATTTTCAGTCTCATGTGAAGGATGAGACAATACAGATGTTATAATTCATGCTATCACAATTAGAAGCTAACTATTTCCTAATTACAATTCAGTATAAGCATTTCTTGGCCTATCAGCTTTTGCTACACCACACTGTAAATGCCTTAAAGCCAATCAGCTAAAATTATCCCTTGTGGGTCCTTCTACAATGCATCTTTCATAATTCTATTTCTCCAAAGTATCCAGTCTCATTTGCAAGGCCATCTTTTGAAACTTTTTTCTAGCTCCATTTCTCTCTCAACAATATCCATGGCATTTCTCAGTCAGCATTTCTTATCCCAAAGTTTGCGTACAGATGCACACTGTGTGGGCCTTCTGTCAGGCCCTGAGAACTCTCTACAAATCCATTTCCCACATGCATATATTTCGGGGTTGTTCCAGGCTGTGTCTAGGCTGGTTCTCTGGACTAAATGTCTGAGAGAGCACTCATTAGGTGAGTTTTTAATTTACAAGAAAAAGATCAATAGATGAGCATCCAGTTCATGGATCAGGTGGGTCTTCCTGTTAGTTTCATCCAAATAAAACTCGATGTCATCCATCGATGTCTCAGAGTTTCATCCAAATAAAACTCTGAGACACAACGACACCATCAAAATGTGGTAAGGGAGTGATCTGGAGATTCTCTCACAAATCTGGAGATTCTCTCACCAAGCTGGTGCTAACACACTACTGAGGGCACAGCTTCAGCCACTGAGCACTAAAACATTCTGTGTCCATTCTGGCTTCCAGTTTTCCAAACCCCAGGGCAATTCAGCACTCCCCTGGCGTGCCCAGCAGATACTCACACCCATTTCACACCCTTTTGCTGAGACACGGTGCTTTGCTGATTCCATCCACTCCTCCACAGAAAGCAGGCAAGGTACCAGAGAGGGAGATGATAGACATTGTTGTTTCTTCATTCACAATCTACTTCTCAAAATCCCTTTTCCTGTATTTGTTGACCAAATGAGAGTATAAATGCTAAAATAGATGTCTGAGACAGCTGCAGTGATGATTTGAAGACTGTGAAAAACAAATGTTTTTCCTCATTTATATTTGGACTTCATGTGCTTTGTTTTCACAGTGGTTCAAGTCTGAAAGTAGAATCCTTTCCTAGTGGAGAAGAGCCAAGAAGCAGACCAGGAAATGGGATATTTCAGTGTTATATACAGGTTAATACCTATTTTCCATCATACCTTACACAAAGATCTTGGTTAGTGTCTGGCATTGTATCTGCACCAAAAACTGAGCTGAATAACAAAAGAGGAAGGAGTTCTGAAGGATTTACACAGATCTTGTTGACCATCTAGTTATTAAAAAAACCAAAACAAAACAAAAGACCAAAAAAAAAAAACAAAACAAAAAAAAAAAAAAAAAAAAAAAAAAAAAAAAAAAAAAACAACAAAAAAAAAAAACAAACCACCAAACACTCAGGAGTGTTGGGCCAGAGACTTGTTTGAGAATGGCATAAACAACAACCATCATTATCTCTTGTGCAAAAGGGAAAATCCCACTTAAGTGCAGAGAGAGGTTAAAGTGACAGGTCAGAAGTGGCTCAGGAGACAAGAGGGAATCTTTCAGAGAGGTTTAGCTAAAGCCCTGGGATTTAGGGTCCAAATCCCAGAAAGAAGATGAGAGCAAATGCTGCTCTAATGAGCTCTAATGCCAATTATAAATGGCATCCTCTGCTTGATCATGAAACTGCATGTGGCAGGTGCAAACAACACGTGGGCTTTTTAAATCATCTGGATTCCTTCCACAGAGAAAAAAAATACATTCCTATTACTTCTTTTTATGAGATCCACCTCTGGTGCCTTCTGCTTAATGATCAGTGCAACATAAAACATCAGTCAGTGCAGCAAAAAGCAGCACAAACAAGCCACGTTCCTTGGCTGATTTATTCCCTGTGTGGCTGCAGGAGGGGTGTAGGAAATGCCTCTTCCTTGCCCTGTGAGAAGGTACAGATTACAGCAAGCACATTTTCAATATTTGCTCAGTGCCCCTGGGCTCAGGGCTGTCAGTGTTTGCAGGGAAAAGCCTCTTGCATGTGTTCATTGCTTAATTCCTCACTGGGAGCCCTCAGATCTGTGTCAATTAATGGGTTTTTAAGAGGCTGACACTATTTTAAAATAGGCCTTTGACTTTTCAAGTAGGAATCAATTTTTTTTAATACACTGAAGAATGCTTTCATTTCACATCCATGGGACTCAGGGAAAGGGGAGGAGAAAAGTTCTGTGGGTGTTGTCTCCTCAGTGCTTCCAACCTTTAACATGTTTGAAAATGCACCAGTAAACAAAGCAACCTACCTAAAGTGCTTTAACAGTTGTTAAAACGCTTTCGTCCCCTCCTGCACTAACCCACACACATTTTAGAGATCTTTGTGAAAAAACTCAGGTTTAACAGCAAATGATGTCCCTGTAATGCTCTTTTACAAGCTGAATTTCTCTGGAAATTCTGTGGAGTCTCTTCCCCTAGCAACTTCTGCTACTTTATAAATTATATTTGGCCAAACCTACTCCATTTCTGTGCTACAGAAGTCCAGAGTAAAACCAGTCTTAAACCTTTATTCAGTTTTTTGTTGGTTTTTTTTTTTTTTTGCATTTCCATACTGTAGCAGATCAGAGACTGTACAGCAGTTAATAAGCTAATGAATACAACATGAAAATTTGCCATGCACTCTGTTTAACACTATTTATAAATCCTATTACAATCAGCTCTTAGAGAATAATAATTAAATCAGTGATTTTGTCTTATACAGTGTTGATATAAAAAGGAACAGTGCTGGTCCAGAAATTTTATGTCTATATTGGCAGGTCAGAGAAGAAATAGGGAAGAACTAATGCATGATGTCAGGTACAAAAAAGAGTCTTTCTGAAGAGAATTTTTTATTTAAGCCCAGCTGACTTTCCTAGAAATTGGGATCTTAAACAAGCCCTGGCTCTGAATGTTTATCCAAAAATCTGAATTCAACATGGTACTTATTTCACCTTAATTTTGCATTTCATGTGTTGTGTAAATTAAGATGTTCATTTACAGTCAGTGTAGGAAAGCAGCATCTTCAGAGAGCCCATCCTGCCTATTCTTGGTCTATTCAGATTTTATGACAGGATGAATCTCTTCATGAGGTGTCCAGGTGTGGTGATATGTCTGAGTAGAACGCTATTCAGAAAAATAAAAATAAAGGCAGATGAACAGAAGTTAATTAAAATATTTTAAGGCGTTAGTTCCCATGAGGATTAAAATGCTTCCTAATTTTGTCTTTTTTCTTTTATTATTATTTCACTTCTGCCTTGTTTTAAGCTAGTCTGACAACACTCATTAGTCAGGCTTAAAAACAATCCCTTTGTGAAACACATTTAAAAATATGCATGGATTTTATTCCATCACCTCCTTACGTGTCAGTTTTATGCCACCTAGGCTCATGAACTTGGCCCTAAGAGTGACATTGAATTTGCAAGAGGTACTTTAAACTGATTTACAACATCTTGATGGAGGATGCAGTCAAGCCTAGAAATTCTGCTTTGTCACAGATTTTAGCAGATTATTTTAAGCATACAGAGCTTAGTTCACAAATCAGTGGGAATGATTCAATGTTGCTGTAAAAGGAGGTAGAATTCCAAAAGAGAGCTAAAATTCCTTTTGAAGATTGCCATTTTTAACACCAGCCAATCTCTCCCGTGGCAGGGACACCAATTCAGTTTGAAATTCCAGGCAATCACTGCTTCTCATAACTCGTGGCTCAGTTCACAGCCCTGACTTCTCACCAGGACCCCGAGCTTGACCCAAAGGATGATCTTTTTGACAAAGCCTTTCAAAATCAATTCATCAACCATTCCTTTCAAAATCAATGCATCACTCCCTGGGCAGTGGCACCAGGCAGACTTTTATTTGTTACTCATTTAGAAGGTGTTATTTTATGATCTTTAAATAAGAAAGGGAAAAAAATTAAATGTATGAGACTGCCCATCTCCTCGTCCCCTTCTCCAAAAGTTTCAGCTCTCCCTCTGTGGTGTTCTGTGAAGTGATTCTCACGTTCTGAGTGGCAGTCATGCTGTTTGCAGAGGTTCCATTCTGCTCTGCCAAAGGCTAAAAATACGTCTGGTCACCAGTGCACCCAAGGTAATCCTATTCATGTGTTGATGGTCCTTGAAAAGCCCTTCATCCCAACCTGGCAATGCCTAGGAGTTACCCTAATTCCTTTCAATTCTGCTTTTCCAGAACAGAATTTTTCCCTTAGTCCTGACAGCCTCAAAGTGAAAGGGTAAAATAGGCCAGTGTTCAAAAAGATGAATGGGCAGGATGAACCATATCCATCTTTCATGAGAGTGATGCTAAAATTCACCCTCCTGTCCCACAGCTACCCATAAATTATGTCACTGGTTTAAAAATAATGAATTTTTTTCAGCACAGAAGCTTGGATTCTTTTGTATTTTCACCACAGGCACCTTTTCTCACAAGCAGGCTCTGCCCTGGAGTGGAATAGTCCAGGGCAGTGCAGTGAGGGGTAGGGGGGCAAGAGAAAAGAAATTTATTTGGCTCACGGAATATAATAAATTCCTGGAGCTCAATTCTCAGTATCTAACTTTTAACTAAAAGAGGAGATTTTCTTCTTTCCTGGTGAAATGTGAGAGGCTCCTGAGCACATCTCCTCTGAAGGGGAGGCTGAGGGCCAGCTCCAGGACTGCCAGTACAGGGATGTCCCTTCCCACTGGGACAGCTCCCAGACCCTGCTTGGTGCCCAGGCCTGGCTTGATCCACAGCACTGCTACTCCACAGCCACCCTGACAAACTCCTCATGCAGAGAACAACAGCTTCTCCAACCAAAGACAAGAATATAATGTGTGGAAATGCAGTTAAGGATACAGCTCTGAAGAAAAATAGATGTAGTACACCCAGAACTAACTACGATCTCTTAGCTCTGAGAAATCAGTACAGAAACTGGAGCTAAAAAACTCTGTAATATTACCAGAATTACATATTGGACTGTCTAAAGGCTCCAAATGGGCTTTTTGTCCTGCTCTCACATATTGGCTTCCCCAGCAGCAGCTCAGATCTGCAATGTTGCAAAAATTGATAATTTTCCACACGTGAGCTTCTGTTCTGTTCATCCCTCCCTTGCCAGGGAATGAGATTCTCTCAGAAAACACTGGGATCCCACAAAAATGAACACAGGTCATTAATTATTCAAAACAAGTATTCATATCTACAGAATTAATAATATATGTTGAGGCAAAGTCTCATTATTTTTCAAACCTCTTTTTTGTAACTTGACTCATTGCTCTTTGCATGCAAAATTATACTCATAGAAGCTACACTATTATCAGCTAAATATTGTTTCCACAAATCCAAATGTTAACTGGCTTTTTCTTTCAGATGCTTCAGATCAGGTCCATGAGTTTAAACATTTGGCACAGATCCCAGGAGGGGAATTTTGCTAAGGCACTAAATGATGCAGGTTTGGGTGAGCAGATAAAGAAACACGTATTTAGAGCCATTTGTGCTGGAACAGCAGAGCAGAGAAGAAGTTGCAATATATGAAAATACATTTGGAGCAGACTTTCCCCTTCAAATGCCATCAAAAGCTCTGTTTTCAAGAACGTGCACAGCCTAGGAATTCTTCTAAATTGTTCTCTCATGCTCAGGTCCAAAGAAAGCCCCATAATGTGACCACCACAGCTCTGTGAGCCACAAGCCCACATTTTTAAAGCAGCCAAAGGCCCAAAAACCATCTCAGAAGACAGCAAGGAGCCAATCCAAGCCTACTCTGCTACCAGAGGGGGCCATCCCATCCTTCCCCTTGGTCCTGTTCCACACAATCTCCCTGGAGTTGCTGCTGGTGTTCTGTGGCCCACGGGGAACCTTCAGTGATTTCACTGTTCCAATGGGATCAAAGCATTTCACTTCTGGAAGAAAGTTCCCTCAAAGGAGCAGGAGGGAACTCTCAGCTGGAGGAGGTCAAGCAAAAAAAAAAAACCCTTGAGACAGAGAACCCAGTTCTGAAACTGCACCCTGACAGTCTCAAAAATGCCTTTGTTCTGAGTAGTAAAGCTTTGAAATATTGTGCATAGCAATCTCATATCCACAGAAAATGTCAACTAAATAATTTCTGAAGAACAAGAGATTCTAGCACAGAGATTAATTCATGCTGTCTTTCACTAAAGGAGTGGTAAAATACTCTGGCCTGGATCACCTCACATCAGAGCCAGGCATAAAACTTACAGCTGCACATTCAAGTCCAGGAAGTATTTAAATTTTTATGTAGCCTGATTGCTGTCAAAAATGTTATGAAAATGGGTAATATTTGATGGATAGATAAGCTGATATTTTTTGTGCAAGGGCAGTGTAAACTCCCTGTAGAATAATCAAAACAAACAAATGCAAGGACCAATATCATTGCCTGAAGTGTAGTGAAAAAGTACAAATAACATTTCAAAGAAAACCTTTGCTTCCCAGCCCTAACTATGCTGTGGACAGGGAAAAATACAACAGTTGCTGCAGCATGCTCAAGATTTCTGTAGTCTGAGAACAGCTTTGAAATATCATTTTTGTGCTATCAAACAAAATGTTTAAAATAAGCTTTCTTTGTTATTGTAAGCTCAAAATGCTTTGATCCCTGTATGTCACAGCAAGATAGATTTGGGTTTATCTGATGGGTTTTTTTCAGTAGATAAATTGTAAATTGATAAAATTATTAAATTGCTTTCTGGGGTGTAATGGTGAGCCTAAAAAATAAATTAATAAATTTGGCACCATGAAGTTCTAGGCTGCTCCACCTTTCTGTTGTTGCAATGAAAGTACATAAATTCATGTAGCCAGCTTAGCCCTCATCATTTTGTCAGTGAGATGCAAACAGTGCTTTAGAATAATGCTAAAAGTTAATCCCATAGCCAAAGTTCACTGGTCAAATTCCAGGAGAATATTCTGTATTCTGCATATGGAGCTCACAACACACCAGAGCAGAACTAGGTACAATTTAATGTAAATAAAGTAACTGGAATTTTTTTTTATTAACAAACTGCAGTTTAATACAGATGTATTCAAGGCCTTGTATGTACAAGTTAACATGGCATGCAGATATAGTCTGTTGTAATCAAAGTGCACAAAACAATAAATGAGACCCAAAATCAGAAAGGACAAGATTTATTATTGAGATCAAATTGAAAGCATAATCCAGGCTATAGCTTTTCTGTACTGCCACACAACAATGTGTGCAGCACCCACAGGAAATACTTTTTTAAAGGTCATTAAAATAAAACCCTTTTGATTTCTTTAATTGGGATCTCATTGTGCTGTTCTAACTGAAAGATGAGGAACTCCAGCATTATGTTTAGAGTTAACCAGCTCCTTGAAATACTGAAATGTTCATTTTACCAGTATTTTCCTGTTCCTATTTTGAAAAACCCCTCTGTACCTTCTGATATAATTTTTCTTTGCTTCAAATTAACGATCCAGCTCTACAAAGATTTTCCTGTAACTTGTACAGCAGCTACAGATCTCCCTGAATAGAGATAAATGTTTTATAGAACCTGTTTCCAAGCTGCAAATTCTTTTGAGAATTGGCAGAGTCGGGGACTTCATAGCAGCTAAGCAGGGCAGAAAAATCTCCAGTCACTGCAATCAGATTTGCATGTCTGGATTCTGCAGTATGAAAGCAAAGCACCCAAGAGAAGACAGCGAGTCAAGAGGTGCTACAATCTCTGTGATGTACAGTAAGTTCCCTTTCCTTACAACCACCTGAATAAAGATGGCTCATTTGAATTATTTGCTGCTTGGACTGAGTGGCTGTAATTCAAGATCAAGTGTGCTGGGCTCCAGGGGACAGTGATGTATTGTATTCCTGTGAAGAGGAAGACAAACCTCTGCCCCTTCCCATCATATTCAGCTTCAGGACCACATATAAAGAGGGTAATAAATAAACAAAGCAGCTAGGAAAGAAGGGGCCAATATAGTGATAAGCACATCAGCTTTTCAGCATGGTGCCAGCAGGATAAATGCAAATTTTGGGGGTTTATTTCATGGGAATTAGGGGAATCATTTCCCTCCAAGATAATATTTTGACAAGGCTCAGAATTTCCTTAGGATGATCCTTCACCAGCAGGATCTGTGACTTTCTAGCCTCTGATGATCTGTGATTTCATGTCTGCAGGATGCCCAGCTTGGCTGGATTTGTGTGCTGCACCTGAAAGCTGAGCAGGTTCTGTTTATCAGCTCAGTTATTTCCTCAGACTTCCCTGGCAACTCCTTCAGCTCTGCAGCTCATCTTTCCAAGCACCTTTGCCCCCTTGGGCCCCATCTGATTCAGTGTTTATTGATTTGCTCGGAAGGTTTTGACTTAGCTCCTCACAGAGCAGACCAGATATTCAAAAACCTCTCTTGATTTCCTCCTGAAAAACATGTGCCTTCTTCCAGCCTCAATTTTCATTAACCTGGCAGTCCATCTTGCCAGTTCTTCTACTTTTTCACTTCAAAGGCTCCTTCCCTGCTTTTCTTCACAAACTGCCTAACCATAATTTGATTTTAGGTTTGAGGGGATTTTGTTTGGAAGTTTTGATTCGATGATTCTAATATTTTTATCTGCAGTTTTGTCTTATCCCAGGCACTTTTAGAAGGCTTCCCACCCACAATGTGAATTTTAAAATCTGATTGTACTGCTGACTGTCCCATTTTCTCATTGTCTTCAACTTGATCCTTATGCTCTGCAACTCAGTAGAATCCTCTATTTAAATATGTGTCTTAATGTCCTTTGACACCTTGGGTAAATTTTACCACTTTTTTTGTTTGTTTTTTTTTTGTACTTCTCTCTTTTTGATGGCTCATCAGTACCACTACAGAGGCTGTCAGGACCCACACAAAGCACGTGCATTTTGTGAATTAATATTTATAAAGACAGGCAGTGGGATGTGATTTTCATGAAAAAGGTTTCGTGCTAAACACAAAGTATTTTTGTGTTAAATTGTTCATCAACAAAGAGCTAATGCATCAAGGAATGACCTTTACTTGTTCATCTATGCCATCAGTCTTAATTTAGAAACCCAGCAATGCCCTTAAACAGGATAATTATGAAGTTAAGCTCACACATAAATCATCAGTGTAAAAATTAGGCATAGGGGCTGAGGGATATTTTAGCTTTCAGTTTTCGTTCTATAGCATTTTGTTAGCCTAGCAAGAAGAAACTGAATAACAGCTTGTAAATTCAGGGGGCGTCATCCTGAGTCCTCTCTTGAATTCAAAACAAGGCCAGGAAATCTGGGACAGAAATGCCTCACATTGTTTCCTTAATTCTGCAAAAACCTGAGTGCAGGTTTGGTGAGGTCTCATTGTCTGTTCTGTGCTGGGGGTCTGAAGTGTCACAGCAGGGTGTGAGTGACCTCAGCTCCCATCTCCCAGCACCTTTCTGGGGTTCCTGCAGCCATCCTGAATGAGAAAACTGATTTTGCTTCCTTACAGAAATACACTTGCCTGAGAAAGGGGATCTAAAAGCAAATGAGGCTTCCTAAATAGCATATAAATATTGTAACGTTTGGTGTGTCCCACCCTGCAAGGGTGAGATTGTGGCTTGTGCAGCAGCTCCTTAAATACACATTACACCTAACAATGCCCTCCTCCAAGGGCACTGGGGACAGGTCAGAGCACAGGCTGTGTGCCCAGGGAATCACTGCAGGTGCAAACCCTGCCAGCTGAGGGACTTGCACTGCCTCAATCCTCCTCAACTGCCCACTATTTGTTCAGTTCAGTGATTCCCATTTCTGTGTCTGTGCCTTTCCTTCTTGTCCAACAGGATCTGCTCACCCTTTTGTGAGCAGACCCAGAAATCATTCCAGAGGTGGTGTTTCATCAACAGGCACAGTATTTGCACACATGGATATTGCTGCAGCTCTTTCTTTCTGCTGCCTTTTCTCCTCAGCGAGCTCAAAGTTTGTTCTTAACTTACAGACTCTAAGCTGGTCACAGAGCCCTGGGCAAGGGTGACCCTGAGCTGATGCCTTTAAAATTGCTTTTCCCAGTAGAGACTTTCTCTTTTCATGCCAGAAAAAGTGCCACCCCCCTCCCCTAGCTGAGCCAGTACCACCAGTACAATCATTCTTTCACTGATCGCCGCGTTGCTGTGGTTAGGAGAGGCTGCATCCTGTAAGGGAACACAAACACGTGTACCATTAACTCAGCAATGCAAATTCCATCAGATTCTACAGAGAGTTTGGGCTCCATCTGCAAACGCAGCTGATTGTGCTGTCCTGCACAGATCTCCCCCTTTCAGAGAGCAGATTCAATCAGCAAAACTAAATTGCTCAGGAATTAGCTCCGCAGGAAAAGCTGGCTCAAAAATGGATCAATTTCATTGTTTCAGAAAGTTCATAAGTGTACAGTTTTTCCCCAGCAGACCCATCTCTCAGGGAGCTATTAACTGGAATGGAACAGGCTCAATCATTCATTTCTTTATAAGATGGGCAGGCTTATCAGCATGTGGGATGGGTGGAATAGGTGAGCTGTGGAATCTGTGAAGGGCAGTCTATCAAAATGTGCTGGGTAACCTTCACCAGCATGCCTAAATGCCTTTGATTAAGGGCTTTTCTTCTGTAACTTGTGATAAATGCTGGACTATTGATTTTCATGAGCTTGTTACTGAAGACAGAGAACGTATTCCTAAATGGGATTAGAGCAGTAGCAAGAGAGGAAAAACTTCAAGCTTTCACACACACACACAAAAATAAATTAAAAATTGCCCACAAGGAAGAAGAAGAGAGAGTTAGTTGTAGCAATGTCATTATAAGAACATTGTGGAGGAAAAAAGGTACTTTCTTTTAAGATTACTAAATTAAGCATAGGATGCAAGAGGAAAATGTCTTTAGTATAGAAATCTGTGGATTTCCTATAGCCCATAATATAAATAGGCACCCAGTCTGCTAAAAGGAGATATCTGCCACAAACATGACTTTTCTTGCCTCTGATTTTGTGCAGCAAGTGTCTGTAGCATCACTTAATACAACAACAAGTTGTGTGCTGAAGATTCATACTCTTTTAAAGAGGCCCCTCTAGGCACGTGTGGGAGAGTTCCACAATCTGATTGCTGGTTTCTCCTTTTACTCCAGAAACAGGGATCCTGAGTGCTGACAATCACTGTGCTCAGGAAATAAACTGATTCAGTTAAACTCAACAGAACACTGAGATTGCAGAAAAACAAGGTATTGGGACCTGAAATGATGCTTTAAAAATATCCACCAGACTTACATTCCATTCCTTTGCTCAAACATCTGCATGTTGTCTTTTTTTATCAAAAACAGGGAATAAGCATTGATAGAAACACCAACATTTCCCATGAATCTAAATTTCAAAAGCAGACAGAAGAATTCTGTCATTTTTTTCTATGCCCATGTTTATAATTTAAGAGGTCTGAGTTACCCAGTCAGACATCAGAAGGAATAACATGAAATGTAGGTGGTAACTCCCCATCAAAAGCAAGGCACATGAAGGCTGGTGGTGGTCAGCATTTGGAATCACTGCTGCTCTCCCAGCTGTGCAGAACCTTCCATTGCCATCCCACCAGCTACACTTGGCTTAACTCCTCTTCTCCCGTGTCTTCCATAAAACCAAGGGGAGATCTCACCTGACACTGATCCCAAAATCAGAGGGGATCTGTTTGTTAAAGCCTCCTGCAGAGCCTGATGATGCCAGTGGAAAGATTTCTTTTGATTTTGACAAGTTTTGTGTTTCATCTCCTATGTATCCATAGAGACATCCTGTCTTCCTCTTCTGGCAGGTGCTGGCTCAAGAAACAGCTTCAACATTACCACTCTTTAAATATCAGAGAAACCTATTCCCACACAAGTTCCAAAATTTCAGGGTTATTCATTCCAAATAAACTCCTGACTGGATCTTTCTAGTTCCAATTCTAGCTATTGGATCTTATACAATCCATTAAATTTCTCATTTCTTGTCATTACAATGTCTTTCTTTTTTATTCTCTGTTCATTATGTGTATATTGTTTACAAGATAACACTTTAATCTTTCTCCCATTTCTAACATGCTTATACAGTACAAACTTGATTTAATTTCTTAGCAAGGGCCACAGGGAAATTGAAGAGGTGCTGTTCATTATCCTGTCTTGTAATTATGTTTCTAGCTCTGCTTTCTAAAATAGCTCTTGGATGCCTCTGGTCCTGGGACTGTTTTAAATCTGATCAGTGTCTCATTATCTGACATGTTTCAAACTGCTGAAATAGACAAACTAACCTAACCTGGGGACTACTCACTGTGTGTCCAGTAATTTTAAGTAGGAAAAGGTGGGAGGCAATGCATTCAACGATGTCTGAATTCCAGGCTGGATTTGCTTTCTTTGAACTTTGTGATATTGCTGGCACGGAACAATCCATACAGATCCATCCACTTTTAATAACACTGCTTAACTCCAAGGCATCCATCACAAGGACAGTATACACTTGATTATATTGTTGATGTATGAATTTTCTAACAATATTTGAAAGAGCTAATGACTGCCTGGCTAATTTTGTGGTATATGAGGGAGACTGAGGTATCTTTCTTAAAATGGGACAGATTTGCAGTCTTCCCTTTGAACATAACCCCTTGGAAGAGTTCTATTTCCCACTGAGGGGCAAATCCAGCTTAGAAGAGTGCACCAGGGCACAAATCCCTGAAATCTGCAGAGCTGCATAAGGAGATGACAAGCATTAGAAATAAAACCCCTGAGCTGTAAGAAAGAGCTCATTGCTGCCCAGAGGACTTCAAACTACAGAAAGGGATAAAAAATAACTCTCAAGGGAAAGAAAATCTGACCTCCTGATCTTCCTTCCCCTGGGCTGATGGAGAATCCTCATGGTCAATGCCATGAGGGTTCTGAGAAATATTTCAGCCTGGCATCCCTCAAGTCTCCCCTGGCCAGGATACAGATTAGATCACTGCCAGTTTTTCTGTTTTCAAAAGAATTTTCTTTGCTCTCTGTATCTGTACAACCTGTGCAATGCTAAAAATGAGGAAGGAGGTAGGGTTTGGTCAGTCCTCACATTTGTCTTGAGCAGTCATCAAAATTGGCATTTATTTGTCTCCCTTTGTGCTACTTTCTGTAATGGCAAATCTTCAGCCATCAGAAACTGGACTGGAAACAATATTACACTCTGCCTTGGGGTAAATTGGTCAGATTAATGGCACCTATGAAAGAAATAGTGGTTCCTTAAATTACTGACTCCAGGCTTTGTACAAAATGCAGCTCCACAAGCAAACCTGAGTTTTGGTGTCTGTGGTGTAGAATAAATGCACGGTGCAGGGATTTGCAAAGACTGTCTTTGCAACTGTTCCAGCAATAGATAAGTGCCATCATTTCACTTATATTTTCTCCTCTACCTCATCTGACCCAAGCTCTCTGGCATAAAGACATTGTGGGTTAAAGAGTAGAGTGAATTAGGCATATCCTATTTTATTTTTTTTTCCTGTTGGAGCTATTCCACTGCATACCTGATTCAATATTGCCTCTATCCCTGAGATGTATCTCAGACTCAAGCCTCGGCCTTGCCCTGAGAGCACTCCAACCTGTAGGCTGCAAACTTAATTGTGGACATCTTCATTCCATTCCAAATCAGTGAGTACTTGATTAATTTTACAAACCCTGCAGCTATTTCAAAGTTCTCTGCCATGATTTCCTATAACCCTCTGAGAGTACTTCCCTGGAATAGAAGGAATGTGATTTAGACCCTTTTTCACTGGAATTAGAGGAAAACCTTCTCTCATACCTCAAAGATGTTTTTTAAGGAATGCACCTCATAAAGCAAAAGCTTTACACACTTTGATGAGTAAACTACACAGAAAAAAAAATTCTTAAGTATTCACAATCATGAATGCTGAAAAAAACTTAGTGTTCATCACAGGAAACAATTCAGTAAAAGCAAAGCATGACAAAGGACACTGAGTAAAACACTAGGATGGAAGCAGCAGAAATAAGGTGAATATCCTCTCCAGTCCCTCAAAACTTCTTGCCTGTGGCTACAACTCATCATTTTTTTTTCCCTGGGACTGTCCTTACTCTCCTGTTCTTGGCAAAATCTATCCTCATGATTTTATCCTGATGTTAATATATTTGAATTTAATGCCAAGAGCACTACAATGTGATGACATGATACATTACTCAAGTACTTTTGGAAAGGTGCAGTTATCAATCTGTCAGGAGCTGTAGCTGCAATTTTTTCATGCACTGTTTTGAGAGAACAATGGAGAGTCTGCATGACCAGCTTAAGGTAAAACAGTGATTTCACTAGATTTTCACCTGTTGCTGTTTAAAAGAATCCTGAAATTGAGATAATTAAAAACTCATCCACCTGCCTATGAAAAGCTGACAGGAAATTATATTCTTCTAATTAAATATTATTCATTCTAATTCATAATATTCACTGTGCTATGCTAAGAACCACACTTAGCACTAAAAAAAGAGGGTTTCTCCCCAGGTTTGAGTGGGAGTTTTACTCCTTACACGTGGAGTAAAGATCTGTTTGTGTCAGATCTCTCTGTGGCCAGTGCCAGGACGAGGAGCTGGAGGTGCTCCTGCCCCCCTGAGTGATGGAACACCTCCAGCAGCACTCCTGGCTTTGGGAACACGAGGGAAAACCTGCTGACATTTGGAGAACAGCAAGAATTCCCTTCAGTGTTTCATGTATTTGTCAAACAAGTAATTAAGCTGTTTTGTGAATGTGCTGTAATCACAATAAATACTCAGTGGAAGGGCTCAGGTGGTGAGTGCTGAGCATTGCTGGCCAAGGGCTGGCTTGGTGAGATACAGGAATTTGTAAATTGAGTCTCTCCAATTCTCTCAGTGTAAAAGGATTGGCAGCTCTGGAATTTATGACCTCTCATGAGGAAATGGAACAGTAGCCTTTATACTCCCTTCACAGCCACCTTTTTCCTGTGTAATCTCAATATTGCAGAGGTTATTCACCTTCCATAAGCTCCAGGCAGTTCCTGTTGATTTGTTGGGAAGTTAACACCTTTGACTGTGTTCTCAGTGACACACTCCTGAATATCTGGTATGCTTGAATGCAACTTGAATTCAGAGCTGCACACATTCTGAAGAGAGACGTTTTCAAAACAAGGATCTAAAAAAGCTCGTCTGAGAAAACAGGGCAGGAGTCTGTGGCCCTTGCAGTCAGGGATTCAGAATTGCATGAATGTAGATGCCTCTCTAAATAAAACTGAATTTATCAGTACAAAACTATGGATAGAGCCCCTGAATATTTCTTGGTGTCTGGAAGAAAAGCCTGCCTGGATATGATTTAGCAGATAGGGAAGGAAAGGGCTCCCTTTGAAACCAGCTGATTAAAAGCCTTTCATAACATGATAGAGAACTGAATTAATGAAATAATGCTAAAGTGGGAGAGCTGTTAGTATCACTTTAAACAAAACCATAATCTAAAATATTCATTAGCACACAGAAAATTAAAAGATAGCATCTAATTAATCTGTTCAGCCTCTAAATGACTTATTAATCTCATTAATAGAGTCAACATTTTATGTTAGATAAGAGAAATTAATGGCAGTTGTGTGTCCTTCTATGTTTAGGGACAGCTGTGAAGTCATAGGAAACAGATATTTTAAAATACCAACATTTCCCCGTGTTTGGATATTTCTGAGATGTCTTCATGAAAAAGAAACTAAGGGCAGCAGCTGCCTGGAATTACAGAGAGTGAGCAGAGCTGCAGGACAGCACAGCTGTAGCAAGCTCACGTTTCATGTGGATTTACTACCTTATTATTGAGAGGTCTGCAGCCAAAGATACAGCTCAGAGCTTATAAAAGCAAATTGGTTTTCATACTTCCCTTCTTCTATATATTTAACTTGCCTTCTTCTATATATTTATATTATATTTCTATATATTTATGTTAATTGGTTTTCATACTTCCCTTCTTCTATATATTTTCTTCTATATATTTTAATTCTTTACCTGTTTTTCTGTCTAAACTTCAGCTGTGCCACAATTCCAAATGCTGGAAGTCTTTCTGTCCAGAGCAGGCAGAAAGGAGACCTGAGGTGGGGTTTAACATCCTCACCATTATGTAGGTTAGATTCATTCCTGCTGCTATTTCATGCTGGTTGTAAGGAAAAAAAAAATCAGATCTCCATTTAAAAATATTTTTTTGGCAAGGAATTTAAAAGTTAGCCATAAAATGCAGAGGGCAGTGAAGCAATACATTATACATCAGCTTAATGAGGTGCCAAAAATATGTATGTACCTTGTGAAGACAGCTACCCAGTGATTGCCTCTTTCAGAAGCAGCTCTGTAATGATAGCATGGAAGAGAAACTGTTGAATTTAAGGATGATTTGAAAACTAGCTGCAGCATCAAACTTTAAATGTGTTTTTACACATTAACATTTTCACAAACTTTATTCCAGTTTGCCAGACACTGTGTCATTACAAGAACAGGACTGCCTTGGGCAAGAAACTTCAGAGTTTTTGTGATTTTTCAACATTTTTTAGCTCCTCAAAGATGCTGATTTGGCAAAATAGAGGGGAAATGAAAAATTTCACAACTCAAAATACTTTGTAATTATTCCTGCTTTATAATTATCCCTGAAACTGCTTGGTGTTCATTGTATGCCTCAAAAGAGCCCTTGGTAAAGTTCAGATATTTTCATTCTGGGGAGAAGGAAAAGAAGGCAATTCTCTTAGGTGGAATCCAAAATTAGTGCCAAAATTTGCCCTCATTTACTGTGGTTTAAATACACTCAGTCATCTCACTATCTCCAGAGGGGTAAGTAATGCCCTGCTTTGCTCTGGATGAAATTAATTCCCACACAGCCTGGGAAATGGTTTGGGTTCTTTGAACATGCTACACACAGAGCAAAAGGAAAAAGCAGAAATTTTGTTGTGTCCCTAAGAATCAGAGGCTCAGGAAATAATTCATTTCCACCAAAATGGTGTTGTTCTGCTGCAAAAATAAATATACTGTACAATTAAGGTGAGACAAAATCCCTTTCAATACAAACAAAATTTCAAGCAAGTAATATTATCACTGAATTCAGTGGAGTTATTCACTGGCTGAATTAACCTATGAGTTAATGTGCTTTTTTTGGATCAAAGCCTCAGAAATTTTGACACACCTGTCTCTGTAGGAAGAAACCTGGATTAGCTAATGTACCCTTGTTCTATTAAAAATACAACCATTAAGACATTTAAATTAAATATGATTAGTCAGCTCTGATTAAAACCTCAGCATCTGTCAAGTTTTAATTAGAGAACAGTAAGTGAAACCCATGTGCAACTTTTGTTAGTGCTGGAGTGCTCAGTGGCCATAAGAGTCAAAACCCATGAAATAAACCTCTGTCCCTGTGCAAATACTCCAGGAAACTACACCAGGAAGAAATTAAAAACATGAAATTGTCTCGTTATTGATCTGTTATGTAGCTAAAATAAAGTGGAATCTCTGCCATACCAGCAAATCCATTCTCCTTTCCCCAGTAAGGAAAATTTTCTGCCTTTCTAAAATTGCATCTGTTCCAAAGGCAAATCTAACAAGGCCTAAAGAACCAAAGATGAAAAATAATTCTTGGAAAGCTCCATCTGTTCTCAGTCTACAAGAGGACTTGTGCAATTTGTGAAAAACACCAGAGTGCTGTCTGAAGGGGGCTGCTCATGCTCATCTGCTGCATGTTTCCAAACACCCACTGCAAGTGATTTACTGCACTTTAATCTGGGCAGCAATCACTGAAGTGTTCTGGGCTGCCCTTTAAAAGCAGGGATGCAGCAAGCTTGTGACAGAGAAAAACAGAGATTCATCTATTAACCACTCATTGCAACCTGGCAGCTGCAGAGAGAAAAGCTCAAACACGCAAGGCAAAGCAAATATTTATATAAGATATGTAAGATATATTATTATATTAAATCTCAGTGAGAGATTTTAAAGGGGAAAAAGTTAGGTTTTCAGCAAATATCAGTAGTATTTAAAGAAGCAATGGAACCTAATGCAGCTCTCTGATGCCAGCCAAGAATTTGCCAAGGCAGGAATCCCAAAAGGAGAACAAATATTTTGAGGCAGTGGACTGGGATGGGTCATCAGGGTGGTGAGAGATGAGTGTAATCCAAGAGCTGGAATTAAATTATAAGGAAAACCTGTAGAAAAATGCTAAGATGCATGGAAACAATTAGAACAAGGGCAACTTTTAAAAAACTTTTCTTCTTGTGAAATGAGCCAGTGGCTAAACTAACTTGTTTAAAAGAATATTTTTTTCAAGTCTTCTTAATCAGCAGCTTCCCCAACTTCCTAAAAGCAGGAATGTCTCAATGCTCATAAACACTCACAAATAATGTGAGTGGCCTAATTGATTGGTTTGAACTCAAGGAGAGGAGAGAGAAAACACATTGTCCAGTGGAAGTATTTTTGTGGCAGCCAGAGAGGGGTTATTACAATAAGGTTTTTTAACAGGGATCTAAAACTGCACCCAGAGCTAAAATCACTGTGCCACAGATCTATTCCCTCAGGTGTGTCACTTTTACACTGACATTTACAATTTCATTAGCTTCACTGCCACTGATTTAGGTACAAAAAGGGTTTCTTGGCATTTGAATATAAAACACACCGCACTGGAAACATCTCTCTGTGCAACTCTTAAATAGTTCACTGCATCTATAAACACCTGGAAATGTCAGAACCCTCCTGGCCATGAACCAGGAGTGATTTAAACTTGACAGTACAGTCTGGTATTCCCTGTGTCCTTGTGTCCTGCCCAGCTCTTCTGGCCAAAAAACCACGGTGGAGCAGTGAGATATTTGGGTTTTACTGCTTCCACACCAGTATAATATTGCTGGCATTCATGGGATCACCTCTGATTTCCTCTGGCAAAAGGACACAGAACTGTGTGGAACAGACAGATGGGAAGCCTCCAAATTAGGACACAATCCTTTCAAATTAAGGCAAAGTCTCACCATACTCATTTTAGACTGCACACTTTAGTGGCACCTTATAAATATTCATGAAGTTCATTAACGGACATATAATATTTGAGCTTTAATTGTTTAAGGACATTAAAACTTAATTTTAATAGAGGTCATATAACTTCTGAATTCCTAGTGTAGCAGCTCCAGACCTTTAAAACTTAATGGCAATGATGGGTTTTCCATCACAGGGTCAGAGGCGTTAGCAAATGTAATTTTCCAGACCCATCTAAAATATCATTAATTCTGTCCTGTGCATATAAAATGATCTGAGTTACCAGAGTAACACAGGGCAAATCCTGGACCTTTATCTCCTATTCCTCAAATAAACTCCTCAAGTTGACAAAAGCAATTAAACTGGAACAACATGAAGTCACATTGGGAAACTGTGTTGAAAATCACAAATGAGGTTAATATTCCATCATAGGAATGGTTTCATTAAACACTCCTAAGCTCTGTTCTGTTTTATTCTACACATTAGGGAACTTACTCTGCCAGGTTCCAAACCAAAAGCCAGTTTGCCATTTCTGTCATTTGTCATTTACAGCACATTTCACTTTTACAGAACTACTTGATTTAGCTGCATTTTCTGCTCTTGAAAGTCAGTGGATTCTCTTCAATTCTTCCAGGGAAAATAAGTTTGCTGTGGTTTATTTCTTCAGCTGGAGTAGGTGGAAGAAATTTGATGCATTTGCTGTGTTTCATTTGTGCCACCAGTTAAAGGAACACATTCTCTGGCCACTTTGGGAAGCTTTCATTGCTTAAAAACTTTTAGGGGTGCTGCTGCTTCAAGGATGTAGTTCCCACAAGAGTAAAACAATATATAGCTCTTTCTGCCTTTTGTTGTGGTTTTGCAGTGTAAATAGGGACAAAAGCTCTTATTTCAGTCAAGAGTTTCATAAAGAAACCCTCCCAAAGGGATTCCCTCATCTTTAAAAGAAACCAGCTCATTCACCACGTGATATTCTAGCTGCTTCCCACAGTTCTGCAGCATTCTGCAGTGGTGGCAGCACACTCCTACTTTAACAGCCAAAATCACTTTGTACTGTTATTGGAAAGCAGAACCTGGTCTTCTTTCGAAGGCAGATCCTTTCAAGTTCTTAGTGGCACTTTTAACTGGAAAAATTCTTATTGAAATAAACTGTATCTTCTTAGAACCTTTTAAGATCTGTGGGTCTTTAAATAAACCCATGAAAATCTGAAAATTTAAATCAGTGATAAGAGAGATGGCTGTAATTGAAATGCAGCTAGAAATAGAGTTGGCACTGAGATTTTGAATTCTGAAGGATGGCCATATATTAACACACTAATGTTAATTAGTCCATTACCAATTAAGTAATATACTGACATTAAAATAAAATTAGTAAACTAAACAGTGTCTGAATAAATGATCAGCCAGTATAACGAAAAGTCTGGCAGAGACCAACTCTCTGGGGAAGGTTGCAGTGGGATGAAATGCACTGATCAGCAAAATATGGATCAGAAAGGATCCCTGAAGATCATCTGCTCCAAACTTCCAGGGGAAATGGGGTTGGTGCAAAGAGCAGATGTCCACCGTGGCTTTGTCAATCTATATCTTAAAAATCTCCATGGATGGGAGATTCCACCACATTCCTAGAAGATTTTGGGTTGGTAGAGCAGCACCTCACTAGTGAAAAGGTTTTTCCAACATGTCCATTCCCAAATTGCAGTTCAGGGCTGTTCTCCTGTGCTGTTCCAGAACCACAGAAGAGTTTGGCTCCGTTGCCTTTGGCACTCTCTGTCAAACAGCTGAAGGTTGTTCTCAGCTCACAAAATCCCCTCTTCAGGTTCAATTCTTGGTCTAGGTCCCTGACCAGCCTGCAGCCCTCAGTTTCACCCTCCCTGATTTCCAGCAGGGCTGGATTGATGCAAAGGCTTCCTCACCCCACATGCTAAATATTTTTGGTTCATCTTCCACAAGATCCTCATTGTCCCAGTCCTCAAGACTCCTCTGAATTTCCTCCCAGCCATTTGGTATTATTCCTCCTCCTTTTAAAGATGAGGGAATCCCTTTGGGAGGGTTTCTTTATGAAACTCCTGACTGAAATAAGAGCTTTTGTCCCTATTTACACTGCAAAACCACAACAAAAGGCAGAAAGAGCTATATATTGTTTTACTCTTGTGGGAATTACATCCTTGAAGCAACAGCACCCCTAAAAGTTTTTAAGCAATGAAAGCTTCCCAAAGTGGCCAGAGAATGTGTTCCTTTAACTGGTGGCACAAATGAAACACAGCAAATGCATCAAAATTTCTTCCGCCTACTCCAGCTGAAGAAATAAACCACAGCAAACTTATTTTCTTGGATCCTCCACAAACCTCTAGAGGATACACTGTGTTTTTCTAGCTGTGGCTCCCTAAACACAGAACAATTCATGGCTCTGCCCTCTGCCCATCATTTCCCCCCACCAGTGGTACAGGGGGAATTGTCTTGCAGTCAGAACCCAAGTCACATCTGATCACAGCTGAGCCAAGGTTCCCTCCTGCACCCAGCCTGCAGGCACAATAAATGCTGAGCCCAGGGAGTGACAGCACTGAGTGGCAGTTTCAGAACATTTTGTTAAAATTTTTTTAGTACGAAAGGTAGATACTGCATAATTAAAAGTGAAGTTAAATTCTCAGGGAAGTCTTTCCTTTTCTTCATATAATTAATTTAAGTTGTAATCAAACTTTAAAAAACATAAGATCTCTGTTTCAGTGTTTTCTAGGTGAATCAATTTCATTTTCAGTTTGAAGCCTATGTTATAATTTAGGAACTGACAAAACAAAGAGTTAAAATGTGGATGTGTCTGCTTAGTTCAAAATCTATTTCTTTCTTTTTTTAAAGGACAAACTATTAACCCCAAACTGGTGATTCTGCTACTGGTACAACTGCAGTCCTGACCCAGAAATGAAAGCCTATCAGGGTACACTTCTAAGACACTACAAAAGTCTTTTGTACCCATCCTCCCCTGTGTCTTGTTCCATCCCCTCTCTGAGAGTGATTTCTGCATGTCTGAAAAGGACTGACACAAGTCAGTGGTGGGATGGCAGATTGTTTCTCTTGGCTCTAACACCCTCTCTCTGTTTTTAACAGGTTTCCTGAATGTTTTAACTGATCCTGTACAGATTTGTGCACTTGTGTCCATCTCACACACTGCACAAGGATCCCAGGGCAGTTAACCTTTGGGGGGACACGAACAGGAATCCTCAGGGAGGAGAAATCCTGGTGAAAAAGCAGAAGCAGTGATTGAGCTGAGGCACTGGAGCTGCCAGACCCCAGATTTCACAGAAAACCAGATTCATTTCTCCACACAGGCAGTAATTGCTGTGCCACAACAATTTCAAACAGAGCCTAGTTTGGAATGAGGTGCATCTCATCCCCCTTGCAGCAGCTTTGCCTTCCAGACTGAAGGGCCAGTGTAATCCAGAGTGAAGTTCTGGCTGCCAGATAAGAAATAGAGCAGGACAGATACCATCCTGAAAAGTAACAACCATGATTACTTTAATGGAGCATTTAAAAAAAAAAAAAGTCTTCAGTCTTTACTATAATGGAGCTACTTCAATAAATTCAGGGGTTGTATTTAATTGAACTCTCAGGATTTGGCTCTTTTGGAAGTTTACCAAAATATCTAGTCAAGAACAACTGCCAGGCTAGGCTCACTAATTGAGATTTAAATGTCCTTTTCCTATTCCTGTGCTGGAACTATGCCTGAAGAGCTGTTTTGGAAGGATTTTGAGAGTAGATAAATCTTTATAATTATGAAAGAGCCACGTAATGTAATATGCAAGGACCAGGCAAAGATCATCCATCCCAAAAAAGAAATTTCAAATTTCTACTACAGCATCAAACATGAGTTGAGAATTAAAAGAAAAACTGAGATGTGGCATCTCACATGTCCCAGGTGTCTAAAGAAGTTCTTAAAACCTATTAGTTTTAACCACATTTACAAGATTTCATTAATACCTGGTAAATGCAGTAAGGATGACTGGGCTTTCACTTTGTCTGCAATTGCATTCATTGAGTTTGGCTCCTCAAGTTCATGTCTTGGATAGTGTTAAATCAAACACATTAAAATATTACTGTGTTTCATACTGATAGCACATCCATGTGATGTTTATAGACCATTTCTCCATGACTAAGGCAGTGTTGTGTCAGTGAAACAAAAATTAAGATAAAGCAGAGCCCATTCCTCAATGTCTCCTGCAGACAGAATAGCAGAGGCCAGTGCTGGAGAAGCAAGTGCAGGACTCAGAAAATGATGCTAAATACCCAAAGAATGTCTAAATACTGGCAAAGCAACTGAGGGGAGCAGTTTTAGAGCATTTTAGTCCTGTATCACTCACGTGGATCTTCAGTTCCTGCCTGAGAACACCAAGGGAAGTTCAGCCCTTGAGACATCCAGAGGTTCTGGGGTGATTGTGTGAGGAACAGCAGCAGCAGAATGGGAGAGCCAAAACCCTGTAGCAGTGAATTTAATAATCATCCAGATGCTGTTTCAGGAAAGAATAAGGAAAGAATTGTAAATCTGTAAATATTTTGAGTGCTCTGTCACTCTTTCTAATTTTATTAACATTTTAGTGGGGTTGGGGAATTCTATAAAAGAGTGAAGAGGTGAAGCAGGATTATATCTGTGTGGTCACTCCATCAGCTTAGGGCAGTGACCTGGGCCAGTTTTAGCAATTTTGTCCTCTCAAATACACTTTGCACACCACTGTACACACAGCTGAGTTTGGTGCTTTGCAGGAGATTGGTTGGCTCAGTTTTACAAGGAGGTAACCAGTAGGGATTTTGGATACATATGTCCCTTTTTATGGATCATCACAGGATCATTTAAGACTGAAGGAGTTTAATGCATGAACTCCATCTAACAAAGGCCCAGAAAGTTCTGCCACTTCCTTCTAGCAGGCCTCAAAGCCCTGAAGTAAAAGTGACCAATTTCCTTATTATTTTGCATACATTTTCCCTTTCCCTTCAGGAAAATCAAGCCCTGATGAACAGCCAGAATGAGAAACAGAAGCTTTCTAGAAACTCTGGGACTAATTCCCTGCAGCTGGGTCTCTGCTAAACATGACCAGCCCCAAAATGCTGCCCTAGCTGCAAAGTGGATGTGAGCAGCTCAGTTCATCCCAAAACACATTGCATTACTGCACTGCCCCATCTCTAACACATCTCAACTCCAGATAAGCCTTGGCTGCCTATTTCCTTTTTTTTTTTGTCTTTTCTTTTCCTTGTCATTCTGCAATGGAACTGTGCAGGCACGGTCCCGACCACGCAAAGGAATATTGTCAGCTAGTATAAATCAGGGTTATTTCACAAAAGGCAATGAACTGAAGCTGGTTTATGTCTCCTACAGCTGTAGATCAAAACAGAATTAGCGTGAAACCTGCTGCATGGAGCTGTTTGGAATTATTTGTGAAGTGCCTAATCCCCAGAAGCTTATGTTCAGGTTATTAATCACAAGGTACTCGTTATGCTGATCTGCTAATAGAGCTGCTGGGGAAAGACTGCAATCCTAGCACAGAATTCTGCCTTGCTTTTTCATATTGTAGATTGTTTTATTAGTCAGCTTCACAGCAATAAAGTGAAGTGGAGCAAACCCCACTTAAATGTTTTATCAACACAGAAAGTGTTGGAAATCCTGTGACCCACTGAGGTTCTACTAAACCATTGTTTATATATCTGCAAATGTGTGACTGGAGATGTTTGAGTGATCAACACTTGTTTTGATCACTCAAACATTCACTCAAGAAGTTGAAATTTTTCAGTTTTCCCCTTTTTAAAAATCTAGATCCTCTTGGGAACGAGACCAGAAAATTCTGGTCATTCTTGGAGTTACTCCTGTTTACAAAATGCCAGATCACCACAAACTGTAATGATGGTTATGGCGACTGGGTGAAAAATAATCAAAAGAAATAACTTTGCAGGCTACATAGTTGACAGAACATGACCCTCAAATTTCAGCGTCATCACAAGATTTTGTGTGAGTGCAATCACTGCCAGGCAAACACACTCTCAGTGCTGGAAAAGGGCATTTATTCTCTGGCTTGTGAAGTCCCAACAACTTTCATCTTACTTCCACAATGCTGGACTAGTTGGATTATTTGAAATTTCTTACTTCTAAATGGGATGTTCCTTTCAATTAACCTGGACTTGTATTTCTTTGACTGTTTCATCTTTCTTTAGGAAAGGAATTTATTAGCCTATTTCCATCTCTTTTGCCAGGAACGTAAAAACATTTATTGAGGAAATAAACTGATGATCTAGTTCCATCCTTTTCTTTCCAAAATTGCCTGTTCCTGGTTGCTCACAGCCACTTAGCACTTTATAAAATTTGTGCTAGATCCCATTGTACACAAGTCACAGCACAATTCCACAAATGATGCTGCTGCTGATCAGTTACTACAGCAAAGAAATAAAGTTCCATTTACTACAATGCCTTCAGTTTTTTTATTATCAACATTGATAGCAAAT
Organism: Irena cyanogastra; assembly: GCA_013397155.1. NCBI lineage: Eukaryota > Metazoa > Chordata > Aves > Passeriformes > Irenidae > Irena > Irena cyanogastra. The sequence continues at coordinate 462,751 of VWZV01010933.1, read as the reverse complement.
AAAAAATGAGATTATTCTAGCCATCGACTTTTTACAGCCTTATATAACATCTTTCTCTCTTTCCTATTTTACATCTGTACTTGAGCCATTTCTCTTCTGCAGATTTGCTTCCAAATATTCTTCTTCCATCTAATTCAAACCAAATGGCTGGTTTGGGCCTAATCACTCCTCCCTCAATGTCTTTAATAATGTATGGATTGCATTTGGTTTTTTAAGTTTCCCGTTTCAAAATATATTCCTAAGCATAATAAAGAAGCATAATAAAATATTTCCTCTTCTTAATGCAAAGTCCTGCTCCAGGCTCCTGATTTCAGAATATTAGGGTGGAAAATAGCCAGAACTCCCACTTCTCTGCAAGTAAACAGAAATTTCTAGAGCCTGAGGGTGGCCAAAGTGATACAATTTTGTTTGTATAGCCTCAATTGCCCTTAAATCAACATCTTACATCCTATTTCTTCTTTCTTTTGAATCTTCTATTTGATCAAACACTTGATTATTTTTGATGGGATACTGCAAATAGTTTCATGACATCAAATGAAGATGTGATTGATACTGCCAGCATGAGATGAATCATCACAGACTGAATTTCATGACTTTTTAGCAAAAAGAAACCATTTTTACCTTATTCCCTCTACAAGCAAGAAATAACAAGTATACGTAACTGTGTTAATATTATTATAATTTAGAAAAAAGTCTGATTTAAAGAAAGCATGTGTTCTTGTTAGCAGGATGAATATTGAAAAACCACAGTGCAAGTTGCAGGATTTCCCTCTATTTTGTGTGAGGACAGGTCAGTGAGATGTTGAGCTAAAACTTATAAATCTGTCTGTAGTATATATATTTATTGTTCCTCTATTTTATTTAATCTGGTGATGTATCAATATATTTATATAGGTATGTATAAAAATCAAAATGAGCTGAAATCTTCCTTAATAAAAGTGATTTCAGGGACTGTACTCAAATCTGATTGGAGTCAGTTCTTCATATTTTTTTCCCAGGATATTTTCTGATTGTTTCCTTCTCCCCATCACTTATCACCTCTCTGCCCATGTGCTCAATGCCATTAAAACCTCAGAGTCACCAGCCTTGCTGAGGTGTTTGGCCCTGACACATCTGTAAATGGCCCAAAAATCCAAACTGAAAATGAGCCCACACAATACCCAAATACACCCTGTTTGTTGAAAAAATATTCTGTTCTTCTCTCATAGCCTCCAGTCTGGACTATGGATTTGTTGATATATAGGAACATTTCATATACACTACATTTTTTGGATGCCTGTGAAGGGGATTAACCAGGGGAGGAATTATTCTTAAGCAAACTAATTTAATACAAGGTTAAATGTATTTGTTTCCATCTGCTCTGTTGGCAGAAAGACTTTATGGCAGCTCAGCCAGAAAAAGTCACAAAGCAATCATCATAAAATCTCACTGGCACTAACAAGGGTGAGGAGTTCCACTGGACTGAAAATACCCTGGTGCCTTTCACACAACATCATGAACTGCTTCAAGAAAGAATTGTGGGGTGGGCTCTGTTGTTTTTGTTTGTTTGTTTGTTTTTCCCAAAATAAATACCTTAATTGTTTTAATTTATTTTAGGAATGAAAAACATGCATCTGAACAATCCCATTTGCAGCACCCAGTACTCAGCTTAAATTACTTTTCAAGGATGGAGCTTTTATCCATTTTATGCATGCCAAGAGGCACCATTAAAATCACAGGAGCTGCCTGCATTCTTGGGGAGCTGGGGGAGCCCACCACAGAATATTTTTGTCTCATTTGCTGGCTCTCAGGGATGTGATTAGCTCCAAGAACAAGCACAGTGTAACTGGAGAAGGGAATTTCTTTATTCCCTGGTCTTCCCATCCTGCCTGTCATGGAAGTTCCTTGAGAGTGGTTGTCACTCAGGCTGGGCTGTGCACTCAGAGGGGACCCCACAAAAGCTCAAAGCTTGACCTTGGCACCACAGTTTGAGAGAATTAATAGAAAAAACCCCAATCTGATCACTTCACTAATCAGCTTGGAGTGATTGTTGTTGTCTTCACCTCGCTCCTGCACACAGCCAACATATTTAAATTCATTTTCCTGGAAATGTAATTTATCTGCTGTTTGTGATGCCAGGCTGGATCACACCCCGAGGGATCTGACAACTGGGAACTCCAGAAATGCAGTGTAAGAGCTGTGAGTCAGCCTGGGAAAGACAAACCTTGCTGACTGCAGAGTTTGGCTGCTAAAGTTCATGTCAGAGCTTCCAGATTCCTGTCCAGAGCACCAGCACAGAACTCACTGGTGCTTCTCATTTCTCAGTACACCAACAACAAGGATTTGGTTCACTGCTGCTTTGCCCTGGAGATTGCCTCAGAACTCACCAAATTTTCCCTATTTTTTTTCCTCTTTTGTGTGAAAACCAATAAAAAAAGAGATATTTCATGAATGATTATTTTTTAAATTCTCTTTCCTGGGAAATCAGACATTTTCCTTATATCAAGCAAGTTTTTTACAGGACAAATGAACTTTCAAGCTCTAAGGATGGGGTTTTTCACAGTAATATATCCCTATCTGCTTCTGTATTTTATTTTACATCATTTGGTGTCTCTTTAGCCATGGCACAGTTGAAGAGCCTGTACTGTGCTATTCTCAGTTGGTTTGCTGGCCAATAAACCCAAAATGCCCAACATCTTGGAATCTGACAGTGCTTATCAGTTTATGCTTGAATTTTACAACTGAAAATCTGAAATAAATTACCTGAACAACTGAGCCAACCATTTCAGTGCTAATGGCAAGAGAGATGGCAAAAATGGAACAATAACTCATTTTTAAGGTGTTGAAGTTTCAAGAGCAAAAAATTCCTCCAGATTTGTGATTTCTTAGAGACCTTACAATGAAAAATTTCTGTGATCAAACTGAAAGACAGAATGTTGAATACTGTGCCATATTTTAAAACTGTTTTCAAGTCTGTGCACCCATCCTGTCTTTTAGAAAGTTCATTTCCTCCCATATCTACAATTGCTGATACTAAAGCCATGTCCACAAGCCTCCCTCTAGAAAGAACTGGCTAATGACCCAGTTCTGCTATTGACTGAAACTTTAAAGCTGGTTCTTTTTTTGGTTATTTCTGAGCTTCTGTTTGATGTCGTTGTCTCATTCTCGAGTTTTTATTTGATGTTACTGGGCAAGTTTGAGTGTGTTGTAAGTAAATTTTGCTGGGTGGCACAATCTGCCCTAGAAATATCAATAATGTAATAGCTGCAGGGAAAATCAGCACGTTATCCTTGCAGCTCTTATAGAGTAGAAACAAGTGATTTTTATGTGCTTTAGCCAAATACAAGTTAAAGAGAAAAGCAGCTCTTTTATTTACAGGAATGTATAAAAGAACAGACCACGTGCTGAGAAGTTCAGCTGTAGCAAGTGATGGGCACATATTCAAAAACCATGGTGGGGACTCTGAGTGCTCCTCTGGATGTATTCCCTGTGGAATTTGTTTTTTTCTTTTTTGTTTTTTTTTTTTTTTTTTTTTTTTGAGGTGGGATGGTCAATATTAGCATTAAATTTAAGCACTGTTCAGCCTGATGCCTTTGCTTGGCTCTGTGCCCTTTCCCAGCAGGAGATCAACCTCACTGCAATAAATATTTTTAATTTTCAGTGAAACTGAGGAATTCCAGCCACAGGCCAAGGCAGTGCTGGGCAAAGCACTGCAGAGACAAAGAGAAACAGTCCCAGGTAGCAAGGGAACCAAACAGGTAAAAAGTGGGAGTAGGAACAGTGTATAAAAAATTAAAATGATTTATCCAGCATCATGCAGCAAGTTAAGGAGCTCTACTGAGTAAGATGCAGCTTGACTCTTATTTTTGTCCTCTGACAGACACAGGCTGCTTTCCCCAAACCCACAATCTCTACCACCTCACCCTGCTTGTTTACCAGCTTAACTTCACATCCATGATTACAAAAACTCTGTTTCCCTGCTCCATAACCATGCACTGCTGAACTTCAGAGCTGCAGATGGACTAAGGGGTGTGAAAATAACTGCAGCAAACAGAAAGTTAAATTACTTGTAAGAACAGGCCTGTCTGAAATTCTGAGGACATAATGGAGCCCCCCAGATTTATGCCAGCTGGTGGTGTCACCACACAGCATTTCAGATGTTGAAATTGTGTATAATACCAATTATTTGAATTGAACAAAGAATTCACAAGTTTCTCTTTCGTGCACCTTAGCTGCCAGAAAGTCACAATTCCCTTGGCAATAAATTGCTGATTTCACTTGCCTTAGACAGAGAAAAGCTTCCTAATCTCCACCACTGTTCAGACGTGATGTAGAAACCATAAAAGAGTTTTCATTTCCCCTGTAGGATGTGAGACCCCAGAAATCTTGGAGCAGGAGATGGAGATGATGGAATCCTTCAGCTGCTAAGACACAGCTTGCTCACATCAGTCCCTCAAGTACTCTAAGCTCATATGTGGGTCAGAGGAACTGAATTTTTTACATCTCTCATTTGCACTGAAAATATTTATATGAGTAAATAATTAATTACATGAGACCCTCCTGGCCATTTTCATTATTAAATTAGTTATTAAATTATATTGTGTGTCTTGGGAAATAGCAAACAATTAACCAAGGGGAATCCAAATTTCAGTCTGAAGAACTTGGGGTTTTTAAGTCACCACCAGAAGAGCTCCAAGGTAACAGAACCCATCAAAATAACTTTGTTGGAGGGAGGTGTCTCCAGGTAGTCCCAGTTTGGCTGCACATCCCACTGCTGCTGATACCAACGTTATCTCTGCTGGTACACTAATTATCAGCTTTGTTATGCTAAACAATCACTTTATTTTGGTAATGCAGGCATAATTCTGTATTAATTAGCTCAGACTTAATGGCACCTCAGGGAAAAGCAAACTGAGAGCACACTGGCAAAAAAGCATGATTGAGACTGGAGAGCTGCAGGAATTTGCTAATAATTGTATAGATTGGCTTCCACGATTGCTGATGCTTTTACACTGAAAAAGCAATTTTCTGCCATTTCTTCCGACTTCCTGTGCCTATCTTGCTGAGAGGAAGAGTAAGGAATTCAATCCTTAAAAAAATGAGGAATTGTTGTGAGTTGCCACACTTAGTTCAAACCTAAAAAGAGGGTCTAGCTGTGACTCTGAACCCAGACTACATTTTCACTTCCAGAGACTGGTTCCAGTTTCTCTCTCTGCTCTGCACATCAGAGTTTGGTACATGCCAACTTTTTCTAGGAATCAGCTATTACAAAATCCACCTCTGAGCAGCTTCCAACAATTGCTGAGAAGGGGCAAAACCTTTCTCAGTGAAAGAATTCCATCACATTTTGAAGGCAGTTAAAACTCCCTGCACTCCCTCTTGCCTGCCCACCTGCTTTCCTCTTCCCCCCCCCATAGTCTTTAAGACAATGCTTAATTCTTCAAGGTAAGCTTTCAAAAAAGCAAAGAGAAAATAAATTACCTGCTATGAATACACTGAGACTTTTCAGTGCTTTTTATTTGTGGGTTTTTTTGTTGGTTTTTTTTTTTTTACCACACCAGAAACTAATTGCTCCACAGCCCAATTGCCTGGAGCCTTCCACCTTGTGAAACCTCTGTTATTAAGTGGCTCAGTTGTCAGAAGGATTCAATCCCTAATCAGTCTCTGCAATCAGGTCCTGCAGGCTGCCAGACAAGTCCTTGGGTTTAATTCACTGCATTTGCTCTTGGTGTGTGTCTGCAGCAGGGAGAGAGCAAAGCTCACCTGGGACCCCTCCTGCATTTCAGCTCTGCTGCTGCTCCACCAGGGTTTGTCTCCCTCTGCTCTCCCAAATGCTGTTTCCACAGTTGCCCTAATTAGTAGAATGAGCTTGTTGCTCACTTAGATTTCATGTGATTTTAACTTTTCTGGACACCTAAACAAAGGCATTGTGTAACTCCCTTTTTCCAGCCAAAGTACGACTCTGTTTTGAAAAGCTCTTTAGCTTTCCACTTGTGCTGCCCTTGTATTTTCTATATTGGTCACTACTTGTCTATAAACATCATCATATCCCCACACACACATTTGGAATATTTCAGTATCCAGCTCTGGGCATTCTGTCTTGTCTGCCTTTATGAAGCTCTTAAGAAAGTGTTTTTAATCAAGAACACTGGCTCAAATATGAATTGCTGTTTCTTCTTCAAGTCCTTCCAGTTCAATTGGCCTGTATCAATTAAATTTCTCTCCCCTGATCCTACAGCTTGCTCTTGAAGTTAATCCCTTAGACTTTCTTTGAACAGTAGAACATTTGAGTTCACAAAAGACTCTGGAGCTGAAACCAAAGAACTTGCACAGCTCTGTGCCACCTTTCCTTAGCTCTGATAGTTTTAGAAAGGGGTTGCAGCATAAACATTATGAAGAGAATTCTTTGCAATTCAGTCATATGAAGGATTTAGATTTTCTGTAAAACTGTTTCTAGCTTATTTAAACTAACAAAAAAACCACCAAACAGTAAACAAAAATACAAACAAACAAAATAAACCAACCAAAAAAAAAATAGCACTGAATTTGCAGAGAACCTGAGGAGATCCTGATGAACCTCAGAAGTATAAATTGTCTTTGCATCAGATTCCTCAAAATTGCTGCTTCTCCAAGAGCAGAGGCATCCATGAGGTGAGTGTGATTCTACTGGAAATTTACTGTTCCTTTCACTTTGAATTGTTTTAACACAACCTACACCCCTAATTCAGATGCAATTCATGGTCACCATGGTGATGATGGACTGTACAAGTGTCAAGCTACTTTAAAAACTGAATCTGGTCTAGTTTCAATTAGTAGGATCTCTATTCTATTCCTAAATCAGCTCCAGCTTTGCATGTGATGGTTTCCTGCTATCAACATTTGAGAGAAAAATATATATATTTTAATATATATTCCCAATCCAGTGTGTCTACTTAAAATTCAGTGAGTCAGTCAGCAAAACTATATATTTTGGTTTGAATTATTTCTACAAAAAAGTTGATTATTTCTTTGGAACAAAAGCAACTTCAGGGACACCCATGATTTACTACACTATGAGAAAAACAGACAAAAATATTGCATCAGAAAAAGCAACAATAGATGAAAAAGTTTAAATCAGGGGGAAACAGATCAAAAAGTCTTTACCTGCTGCTTTAAAACCTAAAGGCTCCACTGCAATTTAGTGTCTATTTGAAATTCATTGTAAACAACAGTGAAACTTCCACCAATTTTACTCAGTATCAGATACAAGAAGACAAGGACATGTAGCTGCATCCACAGCTGATGGTCTGTGGAAATGAAAGGAACAAATCATGGGCCTCATCTCCCCAGAGACACTGAGAAAATAAAGTACTTCTGCTCCCAGACTTCAGCATTAGTTAGGAACTACTGGATAGCTATCCTGATGGATTCCATACCCATTCTAATGGATTCATACCCATCCTGATGAATTCCATACCCATCCTAATGGACACCATACCCATCCTGATGGATTCCATACCCATCCTGATGGACACCATACCCATCCTGATGGATTCCATACCCATCCTGATGGACACCATACCCATCCTGATGGATTCCATACCCATCCTGATGGATTCCATACTCATCCTGATGGACACCATACTCATCCTGATGGATTCCATACCCATCCTGATGGATATCTCCACTCTTGCCTCACAGGTGAAGCTCATTTTTACAGAGAGAAAAGCAGCATTTGCTGAAATTTCCATTATTTTTGCTCATTGAGCTTATGTCAGGACAAAGGAAATTAATTTAATCTTTGATTTGAAATTAATTTAGTACTTTCAGATCTAGAGGAAGGAGATCCATAAGGCTGTGACTGGAAATTCGTGGTATTTCCTTGTGCTTTCTCACACCTCTGCTACAGCTTAATCTGAGCTTCCCTCTGTGAAGGTTTCTCTTCCTTAATAAGCATCCTTGACATCCAATCTGCTCTGTGGTGTGATTTGAATAACAACCTTCAGGATGGGCACCCCTGGCCCCACTGAGCTGTGAAATGAATCAGACACAGGTAACAGCTTTGCTGTCACCCTGGCATGAATCAAGAACTCCTCCGCCCCCAGCTGCTGACAGAATAATTTATCCTTGAGAATTTGGGGGAAAAGTGCTGGTGAGCACACACCTCTGCCCTGGGAACCACGGGACAGCCACCAGAGCTCTGGTGCCTCAAACACCAAACTTCCCATTCAGGATGCTGCTGCAGGAAAGGGGAGGAGGATGCTGGTGTTGAAACCAGTTTTAAAGGGGGGAAGGATGCTGGTGTTGAAACCAGTTTTAAAGGGGGGAAGGATGCTGGTGTTGAAACCAGTTTTAAAGGGGGGAAGGATGCTGGTGTTTAAACCAGTTTTAAAGGGGGAAAGGATGCTGGTGTTGAAACTCCTGGGAGGTGGGAAAATTTGCTTCCAAGCCGCTGCTTATTTTAACAACTGCTGGCAAAAGGCAAATTTCTGGCTGGATTGGTGCCAAATGTTGTGGTGATGATTCCTGATGGGCTGGGATTCACTCAGGCATTGGGAAACAACAAACTGGCAGAGTTACAGGCTCAAATCCACATCCACATGACCAGCAAAGCCTTAAGAACTTTTTCCTGCTGCTTAACCCTGTGCTTCCTTAATTTCAACCTTTAAAAAAAGCAGATCTGAAAGATTCCCCAAACCTTATTCCATAATTGCCTGTGGATGTATCATTTTCTTCTGGCTTGCCTCTCCTCCACCCATTTTTTTCTTAAATCTTTTGAAACCCTATGCTTTGAGTCATGAAGAGATGAAGAATAAAATTATTTTGGAGATAATAGAGAGCAAGGTGAGAAAAAGGGTGGGCTGCATGGTACATTTATGGACCCATGGAAACATGTGAAATGAGATCACTGAGCGATCATAAAGGGATGAGGTACAATGAAGAGGAGGAAAAGCAGTTGGAAATGTTAGTGTGCTAACTGAAATCTGTTAAAGAGCCACTTTGAAGTGATTAACAATGACTACAAAACCAGTAACGCCGTGTAATTCTGTAACTTCGGCAAAATTTTCTCTCACATGAGTACAGGCATTGTATGATCATCATCTAGTGAGAAAATCCCCAGCAGCAGAATTCCCAGGGGAACACAAAATCCCTGGCAGCCAGCAGCACCCAGGCTGCTCCTGGCAAAAGCAGCAATCGGGTGCAGGGAACAGGATGAGGACAGCTCCACCTTGCAGAAAGTTCATGGTGATCCCTTACATTTCTCAGTTTCTGTGTACTGAATGTTTGCTGCTGCTCTTCAATAACCTCCAGCACACACTGCTTTGGGGTTTTTGAGCAATGTCCAGAGCTCAGTTTTATTTACAGGCTACATTTACACAGCTCTGGGGGACTAAACTCGAGCACTAATCAGTTTTAATCTTTGAAACCCTCTCCTGCAGGAATTTTGACCAATGCCTTTCATGCAAACTGCTCCTTGCTTAACCAGCTGCAGATGTTAACTTCTTTTTTAATAAAGAGGGGCTTCAGGAACATCCACTGGAAGCACAACATTCCCCACTTTTCTCTGTGAGGACAGGGACTCTGCTCAGGAAGGAGCTGGCACACAGAACCATTGGGTCAGGAATAATGAATATCTGATCTTGTGAATGTCAGCAGAAACCATCTGAAGACAAATTGTAACCTTTAGACCAAATTTACATTTCTAGAACAATTTGGTGAGGGGGAAGCCAATTTGTTTTGGTTTTGTTTTAAATAATAGACAACCAAGACCAGGCAAATTCAAATATGGTGATTTGGCTCCAATTTTCTTAATAAAAAAGCCATTAATGGAGTCTAATTGGAGTCTGTTGGAGTCTAATGGAGCCATTAATGAGTCTCCCTGTGTCCCTCATCTCCCCATGCCTGAGCTCTGAGACACAGACATTTAAATACTCAAATCATGGTAAATTTGCTTATCTGGAGAGAACCTAGAACACACTGAGCTGCTGGGAAACACTTTGTGCTTTCCTGGGTAAAAATAACCTTATTTTTCACTGGAATTGCCTCATCTGTGGTCAGTCCTTGCAGAAAAATTCTAAAACCCTGAAACTCAGCCCCAGCTGTGCAGGTCCTTCCAGCTTTTAAAAGCCTCCAACACTTTTACAGAGCATCTCCTGCATTATTAATGCCATCCATATTTCAGATATTCATGGTTACAGTGACTGGCTCCTTCCATGACACTTTTATATATCCTGTTCTACATGAGAGATAAGGAGGCTGCAATTCAGCTGTGTGCTTACACAGAATAAAGATATTTAAGATCATTTTTTTCCCTACAGAAGAACCAAAGGTTCAGGGGGTTTTTAAGGCAGGAGCATTCAACCCACACACTCACAGGCAAGTTTGCTCCAAGCCTAAAAATGGGTCAGCAAGGCCACAGGGAGAATGAATATGCTCAGTGAAATACCAGTGGATGGCTCATGACATGGAGTGAGAAGGGAATCAGACACCCCCCTGGAATTTTTGTGGGATATGGAGGGGATCAGGCACCCCCCTGGAATTTTTGTGGGATATGGAGGGGATCAGGCACTCCCCTGGCATTTTTGTGGAGTATGAAGGGGATCAGACTCTATACTGGAATTTTTATGGAATAAGAAGGGGATCAGGCACCTCCCTGGCATTTTTATGGAATAAGAAGGATATCAAACACCCCCCTGGCATTTTCATGGAATAGGAAGGATATCAGACACTCCCCTGGCATTTTTGTGGGATATGGAGGGGATCAAACACCCCCCTGGCATTTTTATGGAATAGGAAGGATATCAGACACCCCCCTGGCATTTTTGTGGAATAGGAAGGGGATCAGGCACCACGCTGGCATTTTTGTGGAATAAGAAGGATATCAGACATCCCCTTGGCATTTTTGTGGAATATGAGGATATCAAACACCCCCCTGGCATTTTTATGGAATAGGAAGGGGATCAGGCACCCCCCTGGCATTTTTGTGGAATAGGAAGGGGATCAGGCACCACGCTGGCATTTTTATGGAATAGGAAGGGGATCAGGCACCACACTGGCATTTTTATGGAATAGGAAGGATATCAGACATCCCCCTGGCATTTTTGTGGAATATGAAGGATATCAGAAATCCCCCTGGCATTTTTGTGTCACGGCCTGATCTGTCACCTTGAGGCCATGTAGCCCTGGGGCCACGTCCCCAGTTCACTACACAGCTGTGCCAGACTGAGTGGTTGTGATTTTGCCTTGGTCTTTCCAGCTCATTGATATTCAAAAAGCTCAAGGATGGCAGAATTAAGGTGATTTCTTTTGCACTTGTTCCACTAGGGTCTGAGGCAGAGCATCCCTCCTTCTGTGCAGCTCACCAGGCAGACAACAAACCAAGTTATGTCCCTTGGACATGGACACAGAAAAGCACACAGAGCAGGCAAGAATGGAGCTTTGACATTCCTGCCTCACAAACAGAATGATTGAAAACTTCCAAAACAGCCAGACAAAAGACATGGAAGCAGCAATTATGGTTAGTGTTCAGCTCCATCCCTCAGTCACTTTCTGTCCTGACTTTGCTTCCCACGGGTACAAGTAGTAAAGTCCATTTCTCCAAAAGGAAAAAATTCTAAAAAATAGTGGGACAAAGATGAATTCTTATAGTTGGCTCAAATCCATCAAGATACTTAATGAGACATTTTTTTTATATTCTTTGACTCCCTCATCCTTACAATGAGCTGCTTAATAAAGCACCTGGGATCAGCTTCCAGGCACAATCTGCACTCAGATTTTATCCAGATTGATGTGTTTACTCAGCACACCCAACTAATTGGAACTTAACTCCCCCAATTTCTTCTTCAGAAACAAATCTGACTTCTTTCAAAGCATTTTAGAGCCTAGTAGAAGATTTTCACTATTTTAGTTGGTTGAAAAAGCACCTGTCCTGAGTAAATGATGTTCCTCTGTGATGCATAATGAATGCAGTGGTGTTCACTGTAATAAACCATCCAGGTCTATAAACTGAATGCTGCTGATGTGAATTATTTTCTAATTTCAAATTCTTAAATCAAACACTAGCATGTCCCCAAACACAGGCTGTCTTATAGAGATTTCAGCACACATCAGTGCATTTAAATATCAGAGCAAGTCCTGTTACAGCTGCCTTTCCATCTGTCCTGGCTTCTGCTGAAAGGTAAAATGTTAATAAATGACAAACCACCCTCAAAAACGTTTCTAAAACACACACACACACTCTCTAAGGGGCATTATCAAGAGTTATTCAGAGATTCAGTGACAAGATAAAGCAGGAGTTCACAGGGTTTCCTAAGCACTGAGTTTTATTTCCCCCAAGGATTCCTGGGAATGCCTTCAGTGCTCCAGGGCTGGTAACAACCCCAGGAAATTCTGCATTTGCCCCCTGCATGGGCAGTACTTTGTGGGCTGCCAACACCAGGGTTAGGGACTCAAACTCCACGAGTTATTTGGTCACTGGTGTGTCCCAGGCCCAGCTCACCTATTGCCCCAATCCTACATTCTGCAGCAAATTTCCTGTGCTAGTAAAGGAATGTGCAAAGAAACACCAGGAAAAGAGGATAGAGAAGTGCATTTAAGGTAGTATCTATGATTTTTATCCCAAAGGATTGTACTTTTTTTTTTTTTTATTCCAAGGAATTTCACATGAGAATTTTTGTTTTTCATCTGTAGCTTTGTAAAGCTGACATTCTGGAGATCTTTGCAAAATAGCTGAAAGCCATTCAGAACTCACAGTCATATGCTTTCTGACATTATTCTCATTTAAATGGGGAAAAAAAAAAAGTCCATTTCAACTTCAAAAAAGTCCTTTCATGCAGGAAATGTGCGGGGTTTGGGAATATTTTCTGCCTCACAAGGCTCGGTCCTAAACTCCTGAAATGAAATGAAATTAAATATAGGGAGAGCTTGAGCCATCCTTCATTCCTTTTGCAAAGTTTCCCTCATATGCACCCATTTAGAAGGTGAGGCACCAGCTGAACTCCCTAGCAGAGCTCAATTTTCTTGTGATTTCCCTCATATGCACCCATTTAGAAGGTGAGGCACCAGCTGAACTCCCTAGNTTCTGGCTGGGCACCAATATCTTTCTATTTCCTTTCTTATATTTTTATGTATTTTATTATATGTTTATATATTATTATTATTATTATTATTATATCACTTATTCTGGCTGGGCACCAATACCTGCTACTAAAACTCTCTCATCTCAGTGCCAAAATGTTTGGCAGCTTTAGGTGCTGTTTTTCCTTCGAGTTTTCAGATGTGGTACAGCCAATTTTCACAGCATTTGCTAAATTGAGCACTTGCTCCCATTTCAGCCCCTCTCCCTGCTCACCCTCAAAGTTTTCTACTATGGTGTTGGAAATCTTCTCAGTTCTTTATTCACAGTCCCACAGACCAGCAACACAGATATTGACAGAAATCTCTGCTGTGGACATACGTGTTTTCCACTTTGCTAAATGCAAAAAAGCAGCATTTTAGCCCTGCAGAGCTGAAGTGGTGCTTCAGCAACTGATTTCCATTCAAAACACTTCCCTGGATTTCTCACCAGAGCCCAATCTTCCCAAACAACATGTAATTACATGCTGGAGACAGCACCCCTCCAGTGTGGCTCCAGATAAAATCTGGGTGTGTGTGAAATCCCATACAAAATCCTATCTCCGTACTAAAAAAAAAAAAAAAAAAAAAAAATTTCCAACAAAGTTTTTTCTAAAACCCCCCA